>KV417893.1:0-35487 GCA_001630335.1 Athelia psychrophila
GTGGGTGCAGGAGTACAAGGATTGGGATGTGAAAGATTGGGAGCGGGTTTGGTTCACAGATGAGTCGAAATTCAATCTGTTTGGGTCAGATGGTCGCCAGTACTGTCGGAGAAGACCCGGAGAGGAACTTTTGGATCGGAATGTGAAGAAGACGATCAAGCACGGAGGCGGAAGTGTAATGGTCTGGGGATGCATTACACCCAATGGGCCCGGCCGGCTTCACCATGTCGAGGGGACGATGAACGCGATTCAGTACTGCGAGATTCTTGAGGAATCCCTCTTGGGGTCACTCACTGACTACGGCTTGGACCCTTGCCACATCATAGTACAACAAGACAACGACCCGAAGCACACATCTGGCCGTGCCCGCACCTGGTTCCGAGACCACGACCTGAAAGTTCTCAACTGGGCACCACAATCACCCGATATGAACATTATTGAACATGCCTGGGACGAGCTGGAACGCCGTTTGCGTGCTCGTGGGACCTTGCCACGCAATCTTGAGGAGTTGTGGGTTGCTTTACAGGAGGAGTGGGAGGGTTTGGACATCGAGACATGTCAAAATCTTTACAAATCAATTCCGCGTCGTACAGCTGCTCTGGATGCGGCAGAGGGATCATATACCAAATACTAGCTTCCTGTAAATTTTGCGCATTCATCTGTTTCGCTATCGCCTTGCAGATGCTCGAAGCCGGAGGGACCAATTTTGAGCTGGATTGGCTTTGATATCTCATAAGCGTGTTTCACACTCAAATCACGTCAAAATCTTTGGATATTTTAATGTCATATACTACACTACCTAGCGCCCATTTCTGTCCCTTACAGCTAATCGAAATGTTCTCTCGTTGTTGAGCTACAACGAGTTGACGACGAGGTAAGTCGCTGCGACGGCCCAAAATGGCAATCCGCCATTATTTTTGGCCGCCACTGTAGGTCACCAAATAATCGACTTTTCCGGAAGAACTCAAACTAGGGACAGCCTGTCGATATTTGTTTGGACCGGCAACTCTAGGGATAAGTATAGAACACTTTTCCGCCATCACAGCGGCCCTGTGGTTTTTATATGGGAGAATGTGGATGGGTACCTCATCCGCAATAAATTGGACAGAAAAGAGGTCGACGCAGAGTGGGAGTCCTACACGGACGGTCAGCGCAGATACAATGTGTATTACAATGAATGGGATTTAGCCGAGGCACTCGCTCCAGAGGAGGATGCCGCCGCAGATGAGGACGAAGACGAATCACTGTACCAGAGCTATATGGGACTTAACGATCCCTCAATGATAACACTCCCTGCACCGGCCATGGACACATCACCGGATGGACCTCGTCCCTCATCCCCGGTCCTCCCTCCTGTCCCTCCCGCCGTCACGCCTGAATCTCTCCCGCCAGCGAACTTCTGCGACGTTCTTACCCTAATATATGACCCACTCCAACCAATCACTGCGCTCAAGGGGCTTCAGTCCCTAGAGCTGGTTGTGTACAACCGCTACGGTTTCACGTGGCACGACCGGCAAAATCCATACGACCGCAACACAATCTTGGGTCACTCGCTTCCACCAGAAAAGTGGGAGACGACGCGGAAGATAGTGTGCGACACGGCCAGCAAGTGGAATCCCATAGTCAAAGACCTCGAAACTCCCTTCAGCGACTTCGTGCAGTGCTTCCTCGATACAACTATCCCAGTCCCGCCTATCCTGTGGGATCTCAGCACCACCAACACTCAATATGTGTTCAGAATGGGCCACAAAGCACTTACACTGATGACATACGGCAATAACACTGTGTACAAAATCGATTTCGGCCCTGGTGCTGACTCTACTACCGAGCCCAGCACTATCGATGGGGTTCTGGATCCGCCATATGAGATCACTGTATCCGACCCTCTCACTGCGCTCGAATGGGTTCGGAGAGGGTCTTGGGTTAATCGTCGGGACTTTCTCGGACATTGTCTGGCCACCGGAAAGCCTTTCATGACGCTCTCACAGTCATGGCAACTCCAAGGGCCCCAAAATACCGACTTCACCTGGTATCCTCCACCGGGCTATCGCAAGGCTGGCTGGGTGCCTGATACCCTCGAATTCAGGCACTATGAAGCATTTCGCAAGGAATTTCTCCTTGGCGCCCCACGTGCACGCGCAGCTGCTTCTAATGGGGGCATACTCTGGCGATTAACTATTGAGTCCCTCGATTGGGCCTACATAATCGCGGGGCCGTCTCCCGAGGTGCAACAATCGACGATGCCGAAACACTTCAAGGGGGATACGAAAAGCTACTGGGACGACGAGCTGCAGGAGGAAGACATAGACATAGTGTGCGGCGTATACAGAATATATTCCGGTAAGTAATTAAACAGATCATCCACCAGCATACAATTATACTAATACATGCACTACAGAAGGGCGTCATGAAACCCAAGTCAGTCACTCGTCTTGGTGGCCGAAACCCAATATATGGAAGGGTAGCGGGCTGGATGTCGGGTATTGGTCCCCAACATGTGAAGTATGGTATCAGAAACGGCTCCAGGCCATTCACAATGGCACGGCAACCCTGAGGACCGCCACGCAATGGAGGAGCGCATTGCAATTTTACAAAAACACGCCCCGATTCATGACAGCCATTCGTGAACAATCCGCAAAAGCAATCATAGGGACCACCTCAACCCGACCCTACAATGAACCTACTATTGATGTATAATACGAATTTTTACAAGGATGCTATTTTGATACATAAAAATGCATTATAAGCGCCCGCCGATCCTTAATAGCCTCTTATAAGCGCCCGCCGATCCTTAATAGCCTCTTATAACCGTATGTCATTATCATAAGTCTCATATTTCATTTAAAGTTCACGTGATCATTATAATCGATTATAATGGAACCCTCATCTCGTAAGAGTGCTTCGGTGTGAGAAGGCCCTTATTTGCGCCCATCTCGATCTTACTAAGATTCTCTTCTGATTTCAAGGCCTTTTATGCAAAGCGGCCTCCAATATAAGCCTAGTTCGATCTTGGTTCCCTTAGATACCTAATAAGGCCTTATCAGACGTAATAGTTTTTTCCGACAGAGAATATAGATCTCAGCATTGAACACTTAGGTCTGGCACCTCAAAGAGCCCCACTTCATCCTGCACCTACACTGCATTGAAGCCTTTGGTTATTGCGCCGCCTCCTTATTCCACATTTAAAGTTGATGTGCCGGACTGGGCTACATGCATACTACGAAATGCCTTTTTGAAAAGGACAAACCAGCCCGGATTTCTCATGACACTTGTTAACTTACAGCTCACACCGATGACCCGGTGTCTTACCATGAAATGGTTTCATGGTAAATCATGGATTTATCTAGCTATTTCCACTTACACAACAAAAACAACATTTCACTGATACCAGGCCAATATTCTTATGGCCCCCCCCACGAAGAACCAATGAGGCGACACTAGCTAAGCGAAACTCAGACCACCAGAAGGCTGCCACATCAACCACAAGTCACATAATCAAGCTTTCCCTTATCACACCTCACGAAGTCGGGTCACCGCAGAATGCCAGCACGTTGCAGCCTCACAGCAACGGGATGTCGTAACATTATAACAGAAAGATCATAAGGGCACTTTGTGACCCGTAATTAATATCTCAGCAACGGAGCTTACTTGATCACGACCCAATACTGTGGAAACCTTATTGTCAGTTTCAGTCTCGACATTTCATTCCGGTGAACCACCTTATGTCCCTGGAATCCATTCATTCATCACCTATCTCCGACCTATCTATCGGTGCTCAGACCTATTTCCGATCAGCAGTTAATTATCTCCGATGCCCGAGTCACTGTTCTACTTTCAGTCAAGTGCTGATCATGCGCTGATCATTTATCTGGCCTAACTAAGAAAGGGATCATCACCAGCCCAATTTAGAAGGACCTTGCAGTAACGACCCCACAAGCTGGAATCTCGTGAACAAGGGCTCGCTCAGCCTCGCCCTAGTAGTGCTGCTATCTCATCAACAATATTAAATGAAATCATGGCGACAACGTGTATTAAATAGCGAGATGATGAACGACAGCGGTAAACACGAGCAACAAATGTATAGTAAAAAAGTCCCCCTCTAACCTCAGTAAATCTCGCTAGCCCAACGCTCGTGGAGCAGCCACTCAGTCCCGACCAAGTCCTCAATGCTGTCAGTAAAGCGTACTGACGAACATGTCTCTGAGGTCGTAAACGAATCCACCTCTGAGCTCGATAGGGAATCCACCTCTGTCATGTCAGAATCTGTATCATAACGATGCTCTCTCGCTCCTAACCTTCGGAGGTACGCCATTGCCGCCTTTATCTCTGCATCGTCACCAAGTGGACCCCACTCTCCCATCCAGAAAAGCGATTCATTGGATAATGACTCGTGCAGCGAGAGTGACTCAACGTGATCTGAAACCACGGCTTGAATCGGAAAGCGAGAGACGTCCTTGAGCCAACGACGGCGCCAATCGGACATGGAAAAAGGCATTGAGAATGAACGTAACAACGCAAGCGCTCACAGCCATTACACACTAGAGATGTGAATTTTCTGACGCCACTTCAGCCCAATTCAGAATCTCTAGTTCAAAACAATTCCGCAGCTCATTTATCCTTCAATCTCACTGTCCGCTCGTCGATTTCAATTCCCTAATTGACAATTTGACTTGCCATTGTTCGACTTTACTCTCATGTAACCCATCTCATTGTTATTATTCACGACGACTACCATTCAGAAACTTGAATATTGCATTAAGGAGCTTTATGAAACACAATCACGCCACCAGAACCATTATTTTCACCCCTAAACTGATTTAATCCTCTGACCCAACACTCCGGAGAGTTTCCCTGGGAAATGCGAACCATCCAATCACACTCAAGCAGTGATCAGCCAATCATATCAATCAACCAATCATTGAGCTTGGTTTCCACACACATTCCGACTTTTCTAGGGTCTCAAGACCACAGCCAATCGAGAGTAAGGAACACTGTAGAATGAAATGGAAAGTTGTGCTTGCTTCGCAAAGCAGCCAATCAGAAGCAAGGAACATTGTAGAATGAAACGGAAAGTCATGCTTGCTTCGCAAAGCGGCCAATCAGAAGTAAGGAACATTGTAGAATGAAACGGAAAAGTCGTGCCTGCTTCGCAAAGCAACCAATCAGAGGAAAGGAACATTGTAGAATGAGATGGAAAAGTCCTCAACGAATGAGAATGTGGGAAGGAGCTTCTAAAATAGGACATCTAGAATAGTATATAAGACCTTAGCTATTGAGCGAGAGACATCTATCTATCCCCCCCCACAGATCACATCCCCCTTTCTCTCACCCCCTCACAACTTACTACCTCTCTAAATCGTTCTACCAGCAAGTCATTTACTTGTCTTGTTGCTTCTATTTCGTAATACCAGTGTTTTAGTAGTCAAATCGATTGCTCTTTCCTTGGAAAACCACGTGTGTGCGCTATAAGCCGTTAGTAGCTTCGTTCATAACATTGTTTGTGCCTCACGCAGACATACCTAGGTTCTGATAGCCCGAGTGCTAGCCTTTGTACCTGGTGATTGCAGAAGAGTTATTGCATCAAGTACCCCGCTATAGGATACAGTGATCGTTTGTCCAAGTCAGTGACTTAGATCTTTTGATTCCTTTCGTTATCTCACAGGGAGATTTCGCATTTTTGTTTTTCACATTGCCCAGTGTTTTTCACAGACCCGATTCACGTTTTGCCATCGTCTTACACCACATCATTGGTGACCTTTTAGCTTAGCAGGCTAGGCTTGATTCCCTTGCCATATATAAGTTCCCGGAAACCAGTTCACATACTTACGGTTTCTTTTTTTACGTTCTCTCTAACATTTCTGCCCACCACCATTCAATTCCGCTTATCAAAGTTTTGGTTACCTATTATCTGCTCTGCATAACGGGTACCAGTACCTTTGGAATTCGCTTTAGACCTTTGAAAGTCAGTTTTAGCATTGACCGTTCCTACCAGATTTCCCGTCCTCAAGTGTTTCATACAGAAAGTCGTCGCTTGACACAGCTTACTACTACTTCATATCTGAACCCGATCCATCACACTCACTAAAATCGAATCTCACTACACCCGAACAAACTAGGGAAGCCCGTTGGTAATTGTCTGAACCGGCGACTCTAGGGTAAAAATCCCTTTTACCACCATACACCGGCGGGTCAGAATCAGAGGGCGTGATTCCCACAATGCAGCCTCGCAGGCCACCGGTGACCGCAGCCATGCCTAATTTGTTTGCCTGTCTTTCTTGCTTCACAGATCACTCCTGTGTGTCACGAGTAGAAGGAAGAGAGCGCATTACTCCTATCAATCAACTCGGGGACTTGCCGTATCTTCACCCCCAATGAACCCTTTCTGACTAATATATCCAACCACCGACTGAATACGGCTGAGTCACTCAAAGAGAAGAGGATGTTGGATAGAATGCTTGTGATTGGTGTAAGACAGAGAGGAAAAGCTTAGAGAGCTTCCTCGTACAAATGGTGCTAACTATATACTGCTAGGCCTACTGCGGATTGGTAAGCCTGTGAGAGAATAAACCTATACTAAGGGAATCTTTGTAATAATATCAGTAAGCATGCTGCACAATGTGGAGCTAGGTGGAGCCTGCTGAGTGAGTATGATGAAGCAGGTGCTAATAATAGGTACAAGTCCGAAATAGTCGGACAATCAGGTAATAGAAATGACATATCGGTCTAGAGCTTGTCTAGAGCGCACTGGATGAATGACGTCATGGTCTAGACTCTCGCGGAATGTTCCGGAAGACCATGAAATGTGAAAGAAATAGAATGAATAAGAATGAATAGAGAATATGGTGGCACGTGGTGGAGGGCAACTCGTGACACTGTGCCTCTTCCTTTTGCGGTTGTTCTATTCTCGGTTTCGATGCGCCAAGGACTACAAGCACGTCAGGATGTGTTTGGAGTGTGTTCAGGAATTTTGGACGCGCTGCTCAACCAACCATGTGTTGTTTGCAGGCCTTTGCGTCATCGACAATGGCCGGCTTTCACCAACAAAATGCGGTGATTTGCAGGTGTCGCTGCCGAGCATGAGCCAATGAAACGCGCGGTCTTAGGCGCGAATGGGTTAGCAGGCAAGTCCTTCAGCTGATCAGTCGCTCTCAAGCAGCAGTCTCTACTGCGCACCTGAATCACAGGGCTCCATCTCAATTCTCGGATCGTGCATCTGTGTCTGGTGTCTGCCGCGTATGAGATGCAGCTGGGTCATGCCTGGCGAGGCCCGAGGCTCGAGCTAGCCATGGTAGGACACTGCGGGTCCACATCCAGATGTCAAGTGGTTTGTCCCACTTCCCAGTTCCAGTCAAGTTCCAGTAGCTGTTCAGAAGAGCGTTCATTCCTGTCCAGTCCAGCACGGATCACCCTAGGGATGGGAGGCGACGAGATTCAGAATCACCACCTGCAACAACATTCCCGGTGTCCATCTTTGCAGGCAGTTCGCCGCCCAACACAAACACACAAATGCACACCCGTCCTCCCTGCCTTTCCCTTTCCACCTTCTCTCTCTCTCCGTCCCGGTTTGCTGCCTTACAAGAGCCCGCCCGCTGAGCGGGGGGAAGTCGCACACACCGACACCAACCACCTCAAACGCAACACCATTTCCGACCCTGATATTCCTTGACTAGCACTTCCTCGCATCGGCTTTTGCTGTTTCTTACTCGGCTCAATACATGACACGCTGAAAACTTATTTCCATCGCTTTCTAACGGGTTGACACTCCTACCATCCGCCATGCCTGACTCCTGCTTAAGCTTGCTCTCGTGTCCCTCTCATTATCCAGCCTTTGTGAATATCTTTCGCCCCCCATGGGTCTATGCCTTGCAATATGTACTTGTGCCTTTGTAGGTACTTCCAATATTTGCGGGGGTATACAGAGCATATGCCACATGTTGAAAACAGCTCTTTTCCTTGGGCTTCTCATGATCAATATTCAATCAATATTGATTGACGATGCTTGGTGTCCGTTGTCGAGCGCGGTGGTGAGGCGAAAGGCGCACAGCAGCGGGAGCTCTGGAGGTTCATTACTCATTCGCTTCCAGTTAAATCCTGCCAACCTCTACATACCAATCCAGTACTAGTTGACTCCATTCCATCCTTTCCACTGAGCGCCGGTACTCGTTTGATGTTTTCTTCTTTCCCCCCCCCCCCCCAATACTTCAATTACACAAAGCGCTGTATGGAGGAACACAAGTGGGATGACCGAAGTGAGCTCCTCTCGCCTTCGGCACTCATCTGCCAAGTACTGACTCATGTATAGCCTTAGGGTTTCACATTGCTTCTCCAAGGCCCGCCCGATTTCCGCACCCGTTCTGCCAACTCTAGTGAATCGGCGCTGCTATCTCCTACACTGACTAACGAGAATAAATGGATCCTGAAAAGTTGCAATACTAAACACGTTGCCCCCTCTCAAAGAGCCCTGCTCCCTGTACCAAGGGGGTCGCGGGACTTTTATACAGCACATGGGGTCTAGTTAGTTAGTTCGGCCTCGACGAGGTTATAAAACTTTTGGACATGCGGCAAAAGGCACCGAAATGGGCGTCAAATTAACCGTTGGTGGCACCGCATAGGTTGCCGTTTGAAGAATTTGTCCTTGCATGTCCCATGAGCTCAACATCTGATGTATGCATAGGTCTACTATCTTAATCTGTGTCTTGCTCACACCTATTCATCCGAACAGAATATACAGTATACCGTGGATGAGGACAACTGTGTTCTCTGTCCCGACTGCACCACTAAAGTCAAGCTTGGACGCGGAGGTATCAATAACTTCAAGGAGCGACATCTCAACTCGAAAGTGTGCAAAAACAATCAAGAGAAGAATAGCAAGAAGTCTAAAAGGAGGACAGGCATCCAGCAAAATCTGGGCTCTTTCTTTTCAAGAAAGCAGGCACCTCCTCGTTACGTCCCAGAAACTGTCCATGCACCAGCCCCTGTACACGGCGCACCCTTAGGACAGCCGCTCACAACCTCATCCATAACTGTCGAACACTATGTTCCTCTCCACAACTCAGAAACATCAACTCCCACAAGGTGTCCGCACACGTTAAAATTAGTTGAAGACTTACGAACGGCCGTCAAAGCGGTACCTAAAGACATTCCCGAAGGCCAGGATGACGAGCCAATGGCGCAAGCTGCAGCTGGCTGCGAGGTGGACAAACCGGGTGAGGCATGGGAGGCACTGGATCGGGTCCTGAATCGACTGCTTGGATACGACATGACAGCAGAGAAGCTCGCGAAGGACGTTTGTCATGGTCCCAAAGGGTTAGACGGGGTATTGGAGTTGATCCGGCACTTTGTGGAAACATTTGATATGGTAACCGGGGCATTTCTCGAGGGGAAGATTTTGAAACTGCTCGAGGCAATTCAGATTGCGTGAGTATCCAATACCTGTGACTTTCTCGAGGCCCTGTTTTAATTGATAACAGAACCAAGAAATGTGGCAGCTCTGAATTGACACCATGGGCAACACATACATCAGATTTGACACCCGCCCCGAGTCCACCACATATGCAAAGTCCACTCCCTACCATCATATACCAATCCCCCTACCCCTCCTGTCAGCCCCATCGAGGTCCAGACTGCAGAGAACGAAATTGTTTATGTCAAAACAGTCGCAGCAAAACAATGCAAGGGATACCAGCTCACCTTCCCCCCGGGCGAGTCGGTACACTCGTCGTACCCCTTCATGATCCACCAGGAGTACAGCCTTCCGTGGAACTACGAGCATTGAAACGGCGTCTTTGCGCTGCGAGCACATGGCTGTCGGACGGTCGCCTCTACTGGCGAAATATGTCGGGAATGTGGGGACCTACTAAACCATCAGTTTCTAAGCAGGGTCCAAGACCGCATCACTGAGGGACTTCGAGAGGGTTCAACTTACAAGTTCTATGGATTGGGAGGATTGGCTGAGATTGGACGGAGGAAAGAGGCCATAATCCAGACTAACCTAAACAAATTCGTGCTTCACCATCACAGCCAACTCTGCAGGAGGTTGAGCAGAACATTGACGCATGCTTTGAAAGCATCATTGACCTGCTGCCGTCTTCGGGTGTGGTGCATGCAGAAGTGATGTTTGATGAGCTGGCGGTTGAGAAGAGACCCCGATGGGATGACAGGACAAATAAAATCCTGGGTTTGTGTCGCGGCTGCTCGGACTCGGGGAGTTTGGACTTTAACAGTAGTGCGGATCTCGACACACTGTTTGATGATCTAGATCGTGGTGATATCGATCTTGTGTCAGAGGTCAGTCTCGCATTGCAGTGTCCAATGCCGTTGTACAGATACTGATACCATTGCCTCAGGCTACTGTTGGCGCAATTGGAATGTTTACGCCCGAGCATCGTCTATATAGTGCTCGGCCTATCCTGGTCTCCGGCACGTGCAAGAAGGAGAACACCGAAGAACATCTCACTCTCATCAACACGACACTGAATGTGGTTAATAATAAGAGCAGCCTCACCCACATCCGTGTTATATGTGTCGGTTATATGTGTCGGGTCAGACAGCGAGGCAAAGCGGGGCAAGGCTTTCATCGGACTTACATATAAATCTAAGCTCTCACCATGGTCTAACATCTACGAGTCGCTGTCTGGTCTCTCTCTCATGGATCTATGGGTCGGCGACGATGATCTCACAGCCAATAAAGACCTCAAGCATATTATGAAGAGACTGCGTAGTGCGCTTCTCCGCGAAAAAGGAATATGGATCCAGGGTGTTCACCTCACGCCTCGAATCATCCGGATCCACCTTCAAGACGAAGGCTTCTCCCCCCTTCACATACACTCCATGTTCAAACCCTCCGACTTGCAGGACATACCACTCGCGTACAATCTACTTGAGGACATATGGTCAATACCAAGCGCATCACCAGTAGCTAGCCCGGCATATGCGAGGACGAGGGAGGCAATATGTATTTATGGTGCTATCTGCTACCACGTCACCTTCCCTTATATTTGTGTCGACCTTTCCCTCGCCGAGCGACTTGAACATCTCAGCTGTGCCGCTCATCTTGCGCTCTCGGTTTTTGCCTCATCCGACTCACAGCATAAAATGTTCTCCAATCCGCTATACATTGGCATCATGCTCATGATCAAATATGTTTTGCTAAGGCTAAATCTGACACTCCAGATACCCGCTTCTTCATAATTCTACTTGGCACTGATCGCCTCGAGACCTTGTTTGGAATTCTGCGTACTATGATTGGGAATGATGCCAATCTCGATGTCTACCAGCTTGCACTCCGTCTCACCGGTTCTACGAAGGTTGCCAATATTCTCGCCAAACATCCGGAATGGGATAAGGGCCCTCAATGTCTTCGCCTACCTCTGGTGTCGAAGGAAATGAAGAAAATTCTGGCAGGTGCAGATCATATCAATCCCGGTGCTTGGAGGAATGCAGACCTCTTCGTCAAATCTGCCACCCTCTCGACACACTGGAAACGCGGGCGCCGAGCCATTGAGGGTCGCTTTCCGTGGACTGCCCCTGCAATTGCTGCTATTGCTTCAAACCCCGAGGCGACGATCCTTGCTCCATATGGCACTCATTTATTTGATATTCCTCTTGACAATGAAGATTGTGAAGATGACAAGGATGATGTAGTACCCGTGTACTGCACCACAACGGGAGGAAATAGTGAAGGGCTCACATGTCTCGAAGATGCTGCAGCTGATGCTGAAGGGAACTCGAACTACTCTAATGCGGCAAGGCTGTTTGAGAGAACAGTCATAGTTGATGGGAAGCTGGTGAACAAGGCGCGCGAATTGGCCCTACGATATTGTTCACGTTATAACCCCACAGCTGCTTCAACGGATCGCCTTCAACGAGTTCAGCATGAGGATCGCTACAAGACAAATGCTGAAGCAGAAACATATGACATCGAGACTTTTGATGGGCCCTGCCTCTCTGTCTTAGACCCCATTGTCTCGCTTGTCAATTGCGAGGCGAAGCTATTCTTAGCATTTGGTGAAGTCACCGACATTCACATCCAGTCCAGCTCTGTCCGTAAGGTTCCACTGGAGCTTCTCCCAGAAAATACTGTACGCATCTCGTACCAAATCATACTTCTCACTCCTGCAAATGTCGAACAGGATCCCTCAGAGAAACATGATTGGTGCTCGTCTCGAGCACTTCCCAACCATTTCAAAGGAGTTCCGGGTATCATAATCCAACCAGTAAATCCTGCGACCTCAACAAGCTGTCCAGGAGATCTGCACTACCTTTTTGACAGTGGTACCCTACGGTCACTCTCATCCAGTCTTCATGATCGTCTCACCCGAAACCTCTTGCTCTTCATACCCAAGGCCGCAGTGAGCAGTGAATTTCCTTATGGTAACAGGATTGGTAAGCATTGTATTATCTGGCACCACCAATGTAATCTAACTATGATTATCAACAGGCGAAGCCTGTTTTATTACTGAGACTGATGAAATTGAACACGACTCTGTAGAAAACACTTGCCCTCATTGCAAACCTACAGTTATCCTCGATCTGTCTCACCCACAACGAGTCCTCGAGCACATTGCCAGTCATATCTTACATGACATCTCCATTGACCATGATCTGGAGGTATGTGGACTCTGCTTACGCCCATCTCCACAATGTCGGTTTCAGCTCCAGAAATCCAAAGGCCGCAATGGGCAGCCCACTGTCAACAATAACACAAACTCTTGTCCTAATATCATCAAATTTCAATACAAGGTTGCCGCCCAATCGACTACATCAGCTCCCTGCTCGAATGTACCGCTATCATGTCCGTTGTGCAGCGCAGTTGTCTGGCGATACAATCTGCACGTGCACTTCAGGAAAAAGCATCCATCTAGCATTGACCTCCCGCAGTACACCGTGATGTGGACTCTCTCGAAGTTCGAGACACACAAGATGGCGAGATATGGAAGGAGCGGCATAAGAAGGTGACAAAGAGGGGTCAAAAAAAGATGAACATACCACGTCTTCGCATATCCGAGGCCCATAGCTCTCGGCTCACTTTGAAGTAAGTGCAAGGGGGTCGCGGGACCTTTATAACACATATGGGGTCTAGTTAGTTAGTCCGACCTCGAGGACCTTCAAAAACTTTTCGACCTGGCCTAAAAGTACCGAGAATCAATGCCACCATGACCGCCATTACTCTATCCACCCCTCTCCTGTCCTCCCTCTCATCAAATCCTGAGCTGCAAGCCTGGTTAAAACATGCCGACACCGCAGCACAAACGGGACCGCCACATCATGACGTGCCGCCCGCTCGGATTGGCACCTGACGATCATATGGCGATGGCACACGCCTAACTGGGCCCCGCCAAACACGATACGAGGAATGCGAAGGAGAGGGAAGGAAGGGATAAGACGAAAAAGAAGAGGAATGGAGGAGAGAGATAGCAGGTCGAGGCCCAGTGGTAGGGTCGTCAACCTCATACACACACACACACTCCCGCACTGCACCGGCAGCCCCGCTTGACCTATGTGCACTCCTGTAACCTAATGGGCACGTTGCAGCTTCCCCATGTACCAATGTGTCACCGCACACCCATGTGCCCGCGCCCGCATCCTCACGGCCTTCGCATTGCGCTAGCACCGTGCCTCGCGCTCTCAATATTGCCCTACCACTATCCGGGCACGCATCTCTATTGACGCGCACAATGCTCTTCCCCGCCGCACAACCGTTTCGACGCGAATTTGTGCTACCGCCATCGTTCCACCCACGTGTGCGTGCCCAGCCCTAAGATGGCAGGCATTGCCGCCACCACCGTTGCTTTAAGCCGGCCCCCACTACACTCTCGCTCGCCGAAGCCCCCTGCGCGTGTGACCTCACCGCGTGCGTTTTGCCCGCCTGTCGGCCACTGTCAACTCGTGTACGGGCGGCATGTCGCATCGCGTGTGGGGACGCTCAGTGTTTGCACCCCCGCACTCGCTTGCCAATGAGTCGTTATGTCTGTGTCGCACCCGCTGTAGGGTGAGGCAGATAAGCGCGACAGGTGACATAGTGTGCCGGCCTGCGCCTGGGTCGGACGATACATATTCTTCCTCCCCGTATCTTATCGCATGCACGCGCTGGATAGCTGGCCACGCGCGCCCTTCCCACCGCCCTGCCGCCCTCTTCGTCGGGGCCACCCATTTGGACATTTCGGAGGCTATTCTTGTTATCTAATCTAATCTATTACCCGATATAGTAATCAATAGTTAGTTAGTTCAGCCCTGCGAGGGTCCCGAAAACTTTTTGATGCCATATCTCACTTAAAGGTCCCGCGACCCTCTTGAGTAAGTGACATGACCCCTAAATTATGCCATGTATACTGATCCATGTTGCAGCAATATCCGCGATCTCGAACCCATCTTTGAAGAGGAGGACAATGGTCTTGAAGAGAATGGCGATGCAGACAACAGCGACAATGAACACAATGATGACGAAGAAGCTGGTGAGACCGAGAGAGAGCCGGACAAAGACACGGGTGGAGGACATGAAGAGACAATTGGTGGATGGGGTGGTGACAAAGAGGGTGTCGACTTCGAAATGGGCATCGGGTTTGAAGGGGGCTTCGAGTTTGAAGGGGGTGTCGAACTTGAAGGAGACCGCTTTGCTGAGGAAGAGCCCGAGCATGGAAGGAACGAGCATCAAGCATCACTTGCAGGCGCACCTCTTGCCTCGATCGAGCGAGCACACAGCTCCCAATCCACTCCAACAGCCGCAGCGGAAACTTGTCCTCCCATAACTCCAGCAGCATCCGCATTCACATCTGTTCCCCTCACCACTGCCAACGGCAGCGAAGTGCCTCTTGTAGAAGGGCCTCCAACACAGACCGGAAGAAAGCGAAGAGTACGGGAATGGGGGTCGGAATGTGAGTGTGGAGAAAGGGTGGCAGAGGATCTATGAGTGGACAAGCAAGGCAGTGCAGTGTGATGCAAGGTGAAGGGCTGTGAAACGGAATGGGTAAGTATTGATTGGCTTTTGAATTTTGCAGACCGGTGTAGATGGTCCGAAGGGGTCTCAGAGACGTCCGATGAGGGGACAGGTGAGACGTCTTGTGAGGCAGGCAGACCGTGCGCGGAGAGGAGCTCCGAGGAGATGCCCCCAACCGAGAGATCCAGTGTTCGGTCCGAGGGTTCTGGTAGAGAAAGGAAAGTGAGGAGGAGGAAGAATGAGAATGAAGGAACACGAAGCGAGCGAACGGGCACATTCCGCAAGCGAAGCGAGCACGAAGCGCGAGTGAGTGGAGCGAGTGCGGGACGTTAAACGAGCGGAAGTGCGGAAGGGAGTCGAGCTACGAGATCGCAACCGCGGAACGAAAGGAGGAATCGATGCTTATTATTCGAGTGTGTCTACGGTCGCCTTTTGTACTACGAGGTCGTGTCTGTGTGTTTATGGTAAGTTATGAACACGTTCCAATCATTCCGCCTCGTGTGCCGCGAGGCTTGCGATGCGCGCGGCGCGTGGCCGCAGTAAGAACACGTCGGGAACACGAGTCGTGGAGGCGCAATTATGTTGGTAGCGACGGGCCGGAAGCCTGAAACACGAGGCAGGTCAGGAGGTCGAGGAACGTCGTGAGGCGCGGCGATACTGCGGTTCGCCCTGGCGGCGCGAGGGCGGTGTTTTGTGTCGGAGACATGGGAACAAGGTGCTGTCCTAATGCGTACTAGCGTGCGTGGCGGATGGCGATGCGTGTTGGAAGCGCGAGGCGTGGATGCGGGGGTACGACGGATGGAGCGTGATGATGCGGCGGAGGGAGTGTGGTGATACGAAAGGACGAATGCGGAGGCGAATACGGATGCGAAGCGCGGATGCGACGGCGGACGGATGGATGGAATACAAATACGAATGTGAGGCGCGGATGCGACGGCGGATGGAACGATGGTGGATGCGGATGCGGATGCGGATGCGGATGCGGATGCGGATGATGATGTTGTATTTTGTGGGGATATTGCGCAGGGAAGACGGTACGCTCGTTATAGGGTGGTTGCGGGCCTAGAGCATACTCATGCTCTACACCGGGTGACGCACCTAATCCTCCAGTACCACTTGGCTTGTGTCAATCTGGAACAGGCACCTCGAAGCTGGACTTGTAGGACATGCCAGAAGGGCAAATGGCGTGCATAGAGTCAGATTAGTTGCTAATTTGAGGAGAACTTAAGGTGAAAGAGCTAGATAAGGCAATTGATCTAATCTACCTTCCCGATATGGTAATAGATAAGATAACATAGTTAGTTAGTTCAACCTTCGAGCAGTTACAAAACTTTTCGACCCCATGTACTGGCTAAAGATCCCGCGACCCCCTTGCCCTGTACATGCTGTCACCATCTAGCTGCATTTAGATGTGTTGGATTTTGCTACACATTATACTACATGTCTCGAGCCTCCGCATTGATGATGAATTACTGTTACCCGTTTCCGGTCGGATATCTTTAATCTTTACAAACGCTGGAATTCCGCTTCGCACCTCAAGTTCTCAACACATCTCGACCAAGTCCAACTGGTATTCAATCATGCTTGGGAGGCTGCTTGCCTGCCGTTCCCCTGGCAGATCGCTTATTCGCGGTACATGGAATGAAGGTTGAGCGACTCTGAGCATCTTCTAAACACCATGAAGATGATAATAGTCGACACTCGGGATATCATCAAAATGAAATAAGTCAGCGGATATCAGGTATAGTAAGGTATGTTCGAAAGAAAGTTGAATCTGCTACAGGGTGTTAGGAATGTAGTGACAGAATGTGGTCCACCGTACCACATGTCCAGCGCATGTCCAGCACTGCCCAAAAAAACTGCTCTTGGGAAATGGCTGTTCATAATCATCTTTCCAGGTGGTCAAATTGGGATTCGTGTATGCCTCAATGTATCTGGAGCGGCAGCGCAATTTGGCAATTTAGCATAGTGTAAATGCAACGAAGAAGAACACTCACTGGTTGATGTAGTCCGCAGCGGGGAAATCATCTGGATCGCAGTCATAGTCATAGTTAATCACGTCCCCGGGCTGGTATACCGTATGTAGTCGACATACATGGTCACGGGGCACGGGATGTGTGTTATGTCCACTGTGCCAACGTTGGCGGACTGGCCCAGGTTCATGAGAAGATACTGGCATGATCAAACTAGTGGCCGTCGTAATTATAATAAGAATGGAGAGAGGCACACTCCATGGGTTCTTGGGCTACAGGCCCTGGCGAGATTTCGGTGGCGTTGCTGGCCCCCAATTCGCGGCGGTGATCGTCCACGCGAGTGCGCTATTCGAAACCCACGAGATGTACTGAAATGCGCAAGATTAGAAATGATCGCACTGTCACAGTGCCTGGCCGGTAGATTAAACCAATGGACAATGAATATACCACATCGTCAAAACCCGGCTTGTACTCGATCCCGTATACATTGAAGCATTGCGTCCCAGTCTGATAGCAGTTTTGGCCCATAGCCGGGTACGGTCAGAAACCAAACGCACAGCCGAAATTAAGCCAGGAATAACTTACTGACCTTGGTCACCACAGACGGTGCCTGCTGGTCCGACCCGCCCGTGTACGGATCCCACACGCTGATGCAGGGTTCGGTATGACCAAGTTAGCTGATGCATTCGGCTGGATATACCCTTCGTTGAACGGCGCCCACTGGCCCACCTGACTGATAAGCGGAGTTCCCGTGATCTACGCTCCCTCAATTAGACAATGTAATAATGTATTGCATGGCGGTTCAACGAGAGATTTTATTACGCACCTGAGCCTCGAAGATGTCGATTTCAGGGGCGGAGCGCCCGACGTACGTCCCGTCAAAGTGTATAGGCCCTGGATGAGATTTGCCAGGACACGTGGCTCGGGACAAGCGCTGCCCGGGCGGAAGAGCTCACTGTGGATATTTGACGCGCCTCTGGTGGTTGCCGCGAGGGGACGTCTGTTCGGGTCTGGTTCGGGGCGGTTTCGACATCGAACTCGTCGTACACGTATGGCAACTGTAAAAAAATTTAGTGACAGTGAATGCATCAAGTTGATTGCCATTTACCGTGCCTTTCAATGACGCCCCATAGCCAGCCAGCCCGATGTTGCCCCCACAGGCCCACGGTATTGGGAGCACCGGGGAGACTAACAGTCATTTCGACCATTCCACCGGCGAAGCAGAATTTGTTCCATGACGACATCATGCCGTCCTGGTAGTCCCGCCCGCGTGTCTGCTTCTCCGACAGAGTGATCTCCAAGGAGGCGTTGGCTGTGGTGATCACCGCGGAGTCGTACCAACCGGGATAATTTTAGGTGTTCAAACGTGCCGCTTACTGGTGTATATTTGGAGCTTCCCAGTACAGATCGTCGCATGTAGAACGTCCGCTCGCCCGTGTTGAGCTCATCGCCGAAAATGGGCTACCATTCTGAGCCATCGCCATATGAGGTCGTGGTGTATGCACTCGAAGGCGTGTTGAGATCGATAAGACCCCCAGTTTCTGGCTATACTTGGCACTTGACTAGTACTGTTGATCCCGCCTATGTTGTATCCACCAATGGCCGACAGATTGTTCTTCTTGAAATAAGTAATAAACGGGTATCCCGCGCTGCGGCGTCAAGTCAGAACTATGGTGCATCAATGAAGTCACGGAAAACATACAAGAGAGTGGCAAGAGATCCAACTACCACGAATAGACATCCCAGGTTGGAGAGACCTCGGCCAGTACATATGTTGCCCATTTTGTCTTTGGCTGAGTCTCGTCTAGGATCGGGATTGTGGAGAATGTCGTTTTCCTCTGCGTGACCGGCTCCGGCATCGGCCCCCCAGTACAAATGATTAGGTGAAAGGGAGAAATATCGCCGTGTAATCAGCTAGCACTGTGCGCGAATGCATTGGCAGAAGAAAATGCGCTTTCTCAGAGATAGATCGACTTGAAATGGGGCGGTATTTGCATCACCTGCTGTACGAAATGTACAAGGTGATTGTACACAGTACAGCGTCGTCAAGAGGCCGCTACAAAGCCGGTTGGGCACTCCCCCTGCTCGTGTTTGTCCGAAAAAATGAAGCTCACGAACATTGATATGGACAAGGAGCTGTGTTCGTATTCAATTGGCTACCCAGTTGATGTTGACAGCTGGCTGCAAGTCAGTTGGTCGTCGCCTGACAAGAGCTAACAAGCTGGTTAACAAACCAAGAGGCGCGGTCCGGGCCGACCGCCGATGATCGTCCAAAGTCAACAATTGCAACGTGCTCGTTCCTAAGACCTCCTCCTCCAATCTGCCTTCTCATCTCTTCTCATCTCTTACAAATACGTCATTTGTGCGCTATCTAACGCTCTGGTAAACTTCAAATCTGCCTCCCTAGCACGACCACCGACTCCGCATTCAGCTCTGGATCCACGACAGGCAATCTTCCCTCGCCAGTCATGTCGACAAAGTCCGGCCACTTGAAGGCGTCTTTGCCGAGCAGAAGCTTATCAAAAGCAAGGTCTCTTTGCTGAGATCACTGGTGGACAGCGCGCGCGGATCAGAAGAAGGCAGATGAAGAAGACGAAGACCGACGAGGGCCGGGGACAGAGCTGGGTTTCTGACGCACACTAAACCCACCCCACTTGCGAATAGGATATCCACAGGAGGATGAAGAACGCCAAGCAGTGCTGGTGGTCGCCCGTTCGCGAAACTCAGCACAAATGACGACGTAGGCAGCTAGTACGCCGCCCAGCACAAAGACACACGGCAAAGGCCACGCGCGTCCCGCCCGCCGTCCCGGCTTCCTTTCCCCTGTCCATCCAGGTTGGCCGCCGTCCACGCGCTCACTAACTTGCTACGGAATCCGCCTCCGTCTTGTAGTATGGGGGTGGGAAGAAGCTGTAGACGCCGACGCTCATCACCTCGAACACATCGCCAGTTCTGAGCCGCCTGCTTAACAGCCCTTCGACGTTCAGGACTCTGGCTACCGTGAAACTGAACCACCTCCGCACCGTCATTAGCATCACTCCCGCCGTCCCTGGCCCATCGCATATCTTGGCGGACGAATCCGCGCAGCTCCCCGCGTCGAGTATCATAAACGCCACGCTCCCGCAGCGAGCTTCTCGAGCAATCGCGTGCATGCGCCTGGGGAAGAGGGGAGATCGAAGCGGAACCCAGGGTCCAATCAGGTGGATGAAGATAGGCGAAAGGTTACGAGTAGGAGCGCGGCCGGGAGGGGGAGTAAGCGCAGTTCGGCGGTGACCTTCGTCTCCCTGTCTTTGTCTGGGCTTCCATCCATCCTTGATCGAGGCTGCGAACCGCCCATCACCACCACGGGCGGATGCGCGCAGACACCCACGGCGTACGTGCCTATCACCTAGGAGGACGCGCGACTTCGTGAACTTCTCCAGTGCGGGTAGTACAACCGGACGCGCCATGTCCCAATCGCAATCGTCATACGAAGGGCCTGGCGTGGCTGGACTTGAGCTTGGATGAAGGTTTGGATGGATGGGTATGAGGATGGGTACGAGGATGGGTACGAGGGTGGGAGGGAGGGGAAGGGGAAGAGAGCCTGGCGAGCCTCGATATGCGGAATATGCCCTCCGCCTCGCCCGAAAGGTCGCTCGGCCTATCCCACGCGGCCGCGAACACGAACGCGCATGCAAAGCCGAAAGGCGGTGCGCCGATGAGGAACATCACGAACACGGAGAGCAGCGGGAAAGGGCATACGCCCATGCAGCAGGTCTTCAGGTCTTCTCTCCACCCAATCCACCTGGAATCCAGCCTCAGCGTCCACGCCCGATGAAGGGCGGCAAGTTCATCTGCGCTTGCGCGCCGCCCACTCGAAGTCGGAGTCAGAAGCCGGAACCCTGCACGACGCCGCGGAGTTCCTCGGTGGCGGGAGCAGCGCACGGTTGAGCACGAATGATGCCGCAAGAAAAGCAGGTTCAGAGGAGCGGGAGGGCGGCGGCGGGGAGGAGTTGCGAGCGGTACGGGAGAGGCGTGGACGACGCATTTTCACATCCCGCGCCGCCGTCGCAGTCTCGGGATCAGGACTGGGTTCCCGAATTCGGACCCGTTCAGGGAGGATCAACGAGGGGATCGTATCTCAGTCTGGCATGTCACTATGTTTCATCTCGTGTAGATCTTGGGATCTCGCAGTGATAACACGATTCACACGATCTGGAAGGATACTTTGTTTTTCTTGCATCCTTCTTGTTATCCAAAAAATAATCCAATACACGATCTCCGTGATACTTATGCATGTCAGGCTCAACCGGCCGTGCTTACATATGGGAATCTGCAAACACTTCCATCCAATAATCTTGCGCTCATGCTCAACAGCAACTTCACACAGCGCCTGTTCGGACACTGACCACGGTCTCGGAGGACTCTCTCAAATCTTACACCAGGCTGACTTGCTGTGGTTTTCATGGTGCCCCACTCAGTCGAAGTTGAGTCGAAGTCTGCCATTCCTGCTAGGAGCATCCCTAGACCCCTCAATGCATCAGCCCGAATGATGTATTTCCGCCTTCGTGTCCTACTCCGTCCTCCGCTCAGGCTGCCTATGACTCCACCAAGTTTTCACCAGCTTTCTTGCGTGTAGAACGCCAGTCGTTCTTAATATCTATCATATCACCACCGACCTCCTGGCACTCGAAGGAAAGCATCACATTAGGCTCCGCGTCTTCGGTACGAGACTGTTGCAACACCTAGGACCAACCTGAGTAACTTGTGCCCCACAATACGGATCAAAGCCTCGAGGCATAGCCATCGCAGTTATGCGCAACGATCCGGCATCTGACAGCTGAGCGCTCAGAGCCACGTCTGATGCATGCCGCTCCAGAAAGGTCTTCTTGCTACTTATACTGGATCGTTCACAACTTTATTCCAACGCTTTTTGTACTCTCACGGTTTGGACAGCGATAACCATTCATTTCTCAAATCATGATATCCGCATCATCAATAGGTGCGCACATCTAGGAATCTTCTTGAGCATACGTTATTGATGATCGGATCGAATCCCAGACGTACGGGCACTGGATGATCCATCAGAGCCGAGCAGGAGTCAGAAACTGACCCATTTGTTTATCCTGAAAATTAACGGCACCACGGTGCTTGAGTCGGCGAAGATGCCGCGCGAATCCCTTGTGTGGAAAGAGCAGACGCAAATGTGAGTCGTGCACGATGCGATTGTAATCTCCTTTGAATCTTCGCTGATATCTGATCCGCCCTCAGTCGCTTCACTCCTTCTTCCATTATCAGCGTTTCCATACATCGAAAGAGTCGCGCGTTCGGGTGGCGGAAACCTGTTCTAGTGACGGAGTACAATGGGCGAGGGATGGACTTTCTCGATACCGGCAAGCATTTATTCTAGTATTTCTGCGCAGATAATTGACCTTCAGAAGGTGCAGCACAAGAACTGATTGACACATCTGGGACTTCACGCCTCGCCGTGAAGTTCGATCTCATCACCAAGTCCCATGCGGATTTCATGAAAGTCGTAGACGAGGAGATTTCGCAGCTGGAAAAGTTCAAGGGGGCTGATGCTGCCCAGTTAGCGACCACCATCGGTTCGAAGATGGGCGCTGTGCTTGTTGCGATTGTACCCGTCATCGACAAATTTGCCAGTGTATGTCCAGGTATCTTGGATTTGAAGTGCAGCGCTGATCGAAGATCGTGAAACAGGCGCACCCACTTTTAAACGTAGCTTGGACCGTTCTCTCCTCTGCGTATAAGGTCAAGATTTCAAGTGTCACACGCAAACATATAATTAAACAATACCCTGCACACAAGGTTGCACAAAATCAGATAGCACAAGATGGTTCCGTCCTGGACATGATCGAGAGCATGCGGGAAATGGCCGGAGCGGCCAGCGCTTGTCCGGACCTGCTAAAGATCGACGGTACCACCGATGTCATCGAAGACATCGGTAGAGCGTCAATTGTCGTTGCCAGGCTCCTGCATGACTTCATCCAACCATCCATCGGGGGGAAGGCAAAATTCCTAGGTCTGTGGTATTTTTGGTGTTCGCGTTTTTAAGCATCGTCCTGATTCGTACTCGGCGGTGGACCAGCACGCACTGTCGTGCACCCACTTTCCGGCATGCCCGCCAGAATAGAAGCGAGCAAGCAGCAGTGCGAAGAGCTCACCAAGAAGCTCAGTCTCCGGACAATAATTGACACGAATGCAAGAATGAAGCAAGTTCAACATGGCCTCGATAGTGCGCTTTCCCATCCTGATTGCGCTGAATTTGATATCAATACCGTTGTATTTTCAGAAAGCAAGATCCGGGAGTGGATCTTTTTGGCAGACTCGGATACTTCATCCAATTACAACGCAGCACATCTGGCGTATCTGGCGGGGACAGGATCTTGGTTTCTTGGCGGCGCCGAATTCGCACAGTGGAAGGAGCAGCCGGGCTCAGTGCTCTGGCTCGAAGGCGGTCGTACGTCTCCCGTAATTGTAATAATGATCTTCAATTTCTCATCATTATACCTCACAGCGGGAAGTGGAAAGACGATCTTATCGTGCGTGTCTTCTCTCGACATCTGCGGCACGATATTGAATGTAGCCTTCCCTAGCGCACCTGCCATCAGGGAAATCATTGCCTTCTGTGATTTGAAGCCCTCAGCCAGGGGCTATGCTTACTTTTACTTCGATGCAAGAAACCAGAAGCCACAGGAGTCGGCTCACGCAACGTTCACTCGATCACTCATCTCGCAGCTGTCTGACAGATGCGGCGACGACATACCCACCGCATTGGTATCGCTGTACAAAGCCTGCGATGAAGGGCATCGCCAACCGGACCTCATCTCACTCGAGTATACTCTCCATCGTGTTTTAGAGTGCTTTGAGGATGACGTCTACATCATCATTGATTCTCTGGACGAGTGTGCCGCAAAGGCAGATCTTCTAAAGTGGATACAGTCTGTGACTTCGAAGTGCTCGGCAAAGCTTCACCTTCTGGTCACAAGTCGTGCCGTGGGGGAGATCGAGAAGGCCCTCGCTCGTCTGTCTGGTCTTCGGAAAGTCTCGATCGGAGATCAGTCTTCGGAGAGCGACCTAAGGGTTTATATAGATGTGGAACTTGGCAAGACGGACAAGTGGAAGAAGCCAGGCGACAGGGAGCTGATTGAAGCTGCTCTTGTCCGCCATTCCGGAACGTAAGCATGTGAGTTCTGAATAATCATCCTTCCGCAATGCTGAATGCCTATAGGTTTCGATTTGTGGCATTGCAACTGCACGAGGTGATGAATTGCCGGAACAAGGAGCAGTTGATCCAACAGTTATCGTCCTTGCCCAAAGATCTCAACGCGATCTACGACAATATTTTTGCACGAAGCGATGATCCACAGGAGCTACAAAAATTCCTTCAATGGCTGGCATTCTCGAAACGTGACATGACAAGGACAGAACTTGACGAGGTTGGAACGGTGGACCTCAGCAGAGCCGATGGCCCATCATACAATCTTGATAGGCGTGCTGAGGAGCCTGGAACTGTACTAACCGTCGGCTATGGACTGGTTACTGATATCGACGGTACAATTTCATGCCCATGAATTATCTACATCATACTAACACATGCACAGGGACGGTCAAGTTAGCGCACTACTCCGTCAAGGAGTATCTCCTCGGGCGGATGAGATCCGAGGCAGAGAAACATGGTTGCACCAGCGAGCAGCTTTCGCACTCTGTCATCGCCCAAACCTGTCTGGCACAACTCCTGTACTTCAACCGGGAAAGCATTCTTGACGGGGAACCTCCAGGCTACATCTCTGAGCATCATTTATCCTCGTTCCCGCTAGCTCAATATGCGGCACAGCATTGCATCTACCATGTTCACTCTGCCTACGCAGATTATCCTTACCTTCCGATGTTGCTGCTGGAATTGTTTGGACTGCCTCGAAGCCGCGCAATGATTAATTGGGTTCGGTTGGATGATCCGGACTTTCCAGGCTGGGAAGATTCCTGTTGGAAATCTGAAAAAACCGTGGCATTCCCTCTGTATTACGCTTGCCTCGGCGGCTTGACCCAAGTTTCGGCGCATTTAATCACCAATGGCGCAGATGCCAATGTCTTGGGAGGGGTCTGTGGCACGGCACTACAGGCAGCATGTGCGCAAGGTCCCATCGAGCTCGCCAAGCTCCTGCTGGACGCCGGCGCTGATGTGAACGTAGCGGGAGGGCAATATGGCACGGCACTGCAGGCAGCATGTGCGGGAGGTCACACCGAGCTTGCCAAGCTCCTGCTGGACGCCGGGGCCGATGTGAACGTTGCGGGAGGGCACTATGGCACGGCAGTACGGGCAGCATGTAAGGGAGTCCACAGCGAGCTCGCCAAGCTCCTGCTGGACGCCGGGGCCGATGTGAACATCGCGGACGAGGACGGTGACACGGCACTACGGACAGCATGTGCGGGAGGTCACAACGAGCTCGCCAAGCTCCTGCTGGACGCCGGGGCCGATGTAAACGTCGCGGGAGGGCACTATGGCACGGCATTGCAGGCAGCATGTGCGGGAGGTCACATCGAGCTCGCCAAGCTCTTACTGGATGCCGGGGCCGATGTGGACGCCGCGGGAGGGCGCTATGGCACAGCACTACAGGCAGCATGTGTGGGAGGCCACATCGAGCTCGCCAAGCTCCTGCTGGAGGCTGGGGCCGACCTGAATGTCTCGGAAGGGCGGCATGGCACGGCCCTACGGGCAGCCTGTATGGGAGGTCACATCGAGCTCGCCAAGCTCCTGCTGGACGCCGGGACCGATGTGAACGTCGCGGGAGGGCACTATAGCACGGCACTACAGGCGGCCTGTGCGGAAGGTCACACCGAACTCGCCAAGCTGCTGCTGGACAATAGAGCCCATGTGAACGTCGCGGACGAGGACGGTGACACGGCACTACGGGCAGCATGCGCGGGAGGTCACATCGAGCTTGCCAAGCTCCTGCTGGACGCCGGGGCCGATGTGAACTTCGCGGGGGGGCACTATGGCACGGCACTACAGGCAGCATGTGCGGGAGGTCACATCGAGCTCGCCAAGCCCCTGTTGGACGCCGGGGCTGATGTGAACGTCGCGGGAGGATACCATGGCACGGCACTACAGGCAGCATGTGCGAGAGGTCACATCGAGCTCGCCAAGCTCCTGCTGGACGCCGGGGCCAATGTGAATTTCGCTGGAGGGGCCTATGGCACGGCACTACGGGCAGCATCTGCGGGACGTTACTCAGATATTGCCAACCTGCTGCGCGAGCGAGGGGCCTAGAACCTCAAGATGATCATGATGATCACGTTCCTACATCCACGTCAACGGATTAGGAATAGATATAAACAACATTATGCCAATTCTTGCGCATCATCGGACTCACTGCTATATATGTGGTGATTGGAATCTCAAAATATTGATCTTGGCGTGACAATATCCGTAGGATCGAGCTTGATGTAGTACACGTACAGCGCGCTTTACGCAGAGCCCATTGATGATATCAAATTCCTAGATTGAGAGCCCACAGGTTGTCGCTGGAGATATGGACAGCCAGATGGCAGCCGTATAATACTGAGTGTGTGCAAGTGGTCTTGGTGTGGCACGAATGGTGTGGCAGGATGCATGTTCATTCTGGCAAGAGCGGCGGCCTGTCATGTGGTAGATAGCTCTCTGACAGATGTGATGACTCCGAAGATATTGCAGATGGAAGCAGCGAGAAATGGATAATTGGCATGGTGGTTCAAGACAAGATCGGCTTTGGCCAGCCGGGCCCATTACATAGCTCGACCTGTCGTCGCTAAATGTTTATTTTACATAAGGCTTCTACTTTTATTAATGCCTACACTCCTCTCTTTCAAATCCTCATCTGAGTCGCAATTACTTACTCTAGTACTGGCCCCCGTCATCAGCCGGTGATACTTGTTATATTCTGTGCTCGAACGTCGTGCTGCATGCACCGGATTTATCCACATTTGTCTCGGGCAATTGGTGCTCGAAACAAGATACAAGGTTGGAAGGCAGAGCAGGATCATGCTTGGTCCGTCTAATCTAATTCCCTGTCTGTTTGCCCGCACAGCTGAGAATGATCATGATCTGAGGGTGCGCTCATCTTTACGCTTTAGAAGTATCCCGACCTATTAATCCCACCAGCTATCTCCCCAGCTCTTGATCCATGGACAGCATGTTACTGTCGCTTGGCTTCATCAATTACTGTGTTCCCGCATGAACCCGATTCCCTTTCTATATGTAAGTCGATCACCCTTGTTATCGCGAACGGCTCAATTACCAATAAATGTCTTGCGACAGACACTGCCATTCTTCCGATATCATGTCATGTAGCGAAAGCCCCCACCTGGCCGCTCTCCCGCAATATTGGGATTGCGCGCTGACATGCGCAGTACCTGACTGACTTATGTCTTTGAAAGGACCCGGACTTCTGTAGTTTGTGCGTCGAGGAGCATGACGCGCAATCACACTCGTCGACGAGAGAAAGCCAGGCTTCTTTACGATGGCTTTTGCGACGAGCAATGGGAGGTGTGTAATCAAGGAGTGTGCATATCACATGTGGGCTCAGGTAAGCTCCCATTTATTATCGCGCGCGCAGTGTTGCCAAAGAGAGGATATAAAAATTGAGCATCAAACGCTTACATCTTGCACCTCGAACAGCCCCACTTCATGCTGCGTCTACGCTACCTTGTAGCTTTTGGTTGTCGCGCCGCCTCCTTCATTCAATTTCCAAGCTGCTCTAGCGGACTTGCGGCTACATACATACATACTATGAAATGTCCTTCTTGAGAGCTGCCAATCGCCCCCGATTTCCCATAGCCCCCGTTGTATGATTAAACCTACAGCTCAGACCCGAGGGTCAAAGACTGTGATGCGTGCCACTGCAGCCCTGCGTAATGATTTTGCCTGCATTTCTTGCTTAACAGATCACTCCTAGGCCTCTTTGTCTTTCAGTTGTGCCATTCCCGATGCGCCAGAGGCTTCAGGCGTGTCATGGCTGTGTTTGGAGTGTGTGCAGGGCCTGGTCGCGCTGCTCAACTAGCGGCACGTGATGTTCACATTGGTCTTCGGCCTTGACGTCATCAATCATAGTCTCGCCTGCACTGACTTACTATTTGTATACGCCTTGTGAACACTTTTCAGCAATTCACAGTTTTCTCAGTAGTGATGCGGTCAGTGCATTAGCGGGTTGAGATTTAGATTGCAAAAATCTTCAACTACGCATTTATCATTTTTGTGGATTTAACTAGCCAAAGACAAGTGCGTCGGGCATCGACCGACACGACGATGTAGTAGTTACGGCATTGGTTCACCTTGTGAACACTTTCGTCACCCATCAGTCACGCTCCGCAGGCAGGAGCCTCGTGTTTGTGGCGGAGATTTTGGGCAACGTCTTGTCACTCATCATGTCACACATGGTCAAGTTTTGTCTGTTTTTCTTCGTGAATGGCCACTTCCCTTCATCTAACAGATGGCAAACTCTCTCTACATGCTCTTCAGCATGTATATACACATCCCACTATCCAACTGGACCAAGATATTTCGGGGATCTTGCGGATCTGGCTCTTCGGCCTTTTTTTGTAGCCAAAATTTCTGCTTCCTCGCTCCCTCCCATTTCTCCCTCATCGACTACACGCAATTTGAGTTGGTAGATCATGTAATTCTATGCCATTCTCTATCTCAATTAAATTTGGTGATTTTATGAGAAGTACAATATGTCTAAACCGCGAGTGTTCACTAGCTGAACCCTGTTCACATGACGTATACAAATAGTACCTCCGCGACAGGCAATCCACATCGACAAAGCGCGGCGACTTGAAGGCGTCGTTGCCGAGCATGAGCGGAGGTCTCAGACGCTAACGAGTCAGCAGGCCGCGAGGTTACAGGCGCGAACGGGTCGGCAGGCATGGCTTCCAGGAATCGCAGGGTACCATCCCAGTTCTCGATTCTCGTCGCGTATGAGTTGCAGCTCGAAGCTCGAATTTCCAGCTGGCCATGGGGTCCCCATCCAGATGATGTTCTCGTATCATCCGAAATGTATCATCTCTATCGATATCGATGGTCATGCATATGGCTAGGTTCGTCCTTCTCTCTTCCCAGTTCCATTATCAGCTGAGAATAGCGTTCATTCTTGTCCAGTCTAGCATCGACCACGCCAGGGACAGAATTGGACTTTCAACTTGGACTTTCGACTGGGCCATGGGAGGCAACGAGATTCAGATTCATGACCCACGACGAGGTATCCAGTGTCCCTCTCCGCACGCAGCCACTCGGCGCAAACGCACAAACGCACAAACACAAACGCACAAACACACACGGAAAAGCCCACCCGCCCGTCCTGCTCATCCCCGAGTCCATCTCCGCCCCGCTGTCCCTCATCCCCCGTCTCCTGTCACCTGGGATTGCTCCCGTGCACCGGCCGGCCTACACAAAGTCGCCAATTTCCGCACCGGTCTTGCCAACTCCAGCGAATCAGCGCCGTAATATGAACCTACGATGATTCTCATCTGAGAGCGGCCAGATCCTGAAAAGGTGCAATACTAGATGTGTTGTCCTACGCCTCGAGGAAACCTTCTCCCTGTACATGTTATATCCATCTAGCTGCATTACATTCGGTCCCTGTCGAACCGCCCCCTTATCCAAGTAGATATGTTGGATTTTGTTACACATTATACATGTACCGGGCCTCTGTATCAATGATGAATTAGCGGTGCTCGTTTCTGGCGGGATATCTTTGATCTTTACAAACGTCCGACTCGCCCGTGTACGGGTTTTGCAAGCTGATGCTGGGGTTCGGTATGAACAAGTTCGCCGATGTATTCAGCTAGACATATCCCTCCTTGAAAACTGGAATACTTGACCGATAAGTGGAGTTCCCGTGATCTACGCCCCCATACAATGAATTCAATTGCGGTTCAGCGGGAGATTGTAGTATACACTTGAGCCTCAAAGATATCAATTTCAGGGGCGGAGCGCCCGACGTATGTCCCGTCCGAGTGTATAGACCCAGGGTGGGATTCGCCAGGACGCGTGCACCGCGACACGCGCTGCCCGGCAGGTATGAGAGCTCGCCGGTGACGTTCGAAGCGCCGCCGCTGGGTGGTCGCCGCGAGGGGCAGACCGTTCAGAGTTTGGTTCGGGGTGGTTCCGACATCGCACTCGTCGTACGTGTATGGCCACTGTAGGGCGATTCAGAGACAGCGAATTCATCAAGTTGATTGACACTTACCGTGCCTTCCAAAGACGTCCCATAGCCAGCGCGGCCGAGGTTGCCCGCCATCCAGCAAGCAAGCCACAGGCCCACGATATTGGCAGCTCCGGGGGGACTGACAGCCATCTCGACCATTCCACCGGTGTAGCAGAATTTGTTCCACGACGACATCATTCCGCCATGGTGGTCCGGCCCATGTCTGCTTCTCGGACATAGTGATCTCCAAGGATCCGTTGCCGGTGGTAATGGCCATGGGATCGCACCACTCCATGTCATTTGTCTGTAACACCAATGTATTAGGAGGTACAAAATATAATAATTTTGATTTTCAAACATACCGCCCAGTTGTGCATATTTATCATTGTGTGCCTCCCCATACAGATCGTCGCCTGGGTAGAGCGCCCCTCTGTCCGTGTTGAATTTATCGCTGAAAATGAGCAGCCGTTCTGAGCCATCACCATATGAGGTCGTGGTACATGCACCCAAAGGCGTGTCGAGATCGACAAGACGAACAGACAGCCCATGTTCGAGACCTCGACTAGTGAATACGTTGTCCGTTTTGTCCCGGGCTCGGTCTTGTCTAGGATCAGGACTGTAGAGAATGTCATCTTCCTCTATGTGACCGGCTCTAACATCGGTGCCTGAAGCTGCAGGATCAGGCGAAAGGGAGAACTATCGCCGTACGATCAGCCAGCCATCTGCGCGAATGCATCAAAGCGATAGGTCGGCTTGAAATGGGTGGTATGGGTGACGATGATGTATTACCTGCTGTGCCGAATGTGTCAGGTGATTGCTGCAAAATCGACAAGTAAACACTCTAGACGCGAGCTCCAGTGATTGTGTGAGCTGGTGATAGGTTACACACCAGGTTGCTTGAGTTGGGAGTATCGTGTACCGGCAGTTTAGGGCCATGGGCAAAAAGGCCTGATAATTGGCACGCTGTTTGCTCTCCCCTAGCGGATCGAAGCAAGAGACTTGTTGCGGATGAAAGATTGTTGGGGGCCTGAGCATACAAACCTCGCCGAGATTCGAACATGGCAGTCGATAGGACTGCTGTGTGAGTGATCTTGAGCCCGCGCCGGTCAAGTATGGACTTTCAAAATGGCAAGGACTGCACAAAATTGTACAGCGTCGTCAAGAAACAGTCGCTACAAAGCCGGTTTGGCCCTGGCCCTGCTCGAGGTTAGTCTGAAAACAATGAAGCTCACGAACATTAACGAGGGGCTGTGTGCGTATTCAATTTGCGACCTAGTTGACGCTGACAGTTGGTTATGAGTCAGTTTGTCGTAGGTTGACAAGCTGGCAAGCCAAGAGGCACGTCGGTCCGGGCCGACCGCCGAATCCCGGAAGTCAACGACGTGCTCGAAGTCGGCCACAGTCCTCCACGCTGTCTTCCCGTCTCTCGTTATAAAGCACATATACGTCATCTGTGCGCCATCTAATGCTGTTGTAGTCTTCAAATCTGCCTCCTAGTACGACCACTGACTCCGCATTCAGCTCCGGATCCGATGTGCAGTCCTCCCTTCGCCAGTCATGTCGACACAGTACAGGCATCTTGATAGCATCTTGGCCGAGTAAGCGCTTATCAAACGCGAGGTCTCTTTACCAAGGTCGCTGGTGGATGGCGTGAACGGGTCAGCAGGAGGCAGATGAGGAAGACGAAGCTCGCAGTCAGCGCTGGGTCGCTCATGCATGCCAGAACCGCCTCACTTAGGAATAGCACATCAGAGGAACGCCAAGCAGTGGTCGCCCGTTTGCGAAGCACCCACGATGACTTGCCCGACGTGCCCATCCGCACGCAGTACCCCGTCCAGCGCAAACGCACACGGCAAAGACCACACGTCCATCCCGTCCCGCCGTCGTTCCTGCCTTCCTCTCCTCATCCACCCCTCCCTCCCCCATCCAGGTTCGCGGCAGTACACGATCCTGCCCGCTGCGTAGGTCGCCTTACACGCTCGCTACTTCCCCGCTGTCACGGGATCCGCTGGTTGTCTGGGAGTGAGGAGAAGCCGTACACGCCGACGCTCATCACCTCAACACATCACCTGTTCTGAGCCGCTTGCTCAACAGCCCTTCGACGCCCAGGACCCCTGTTAGCGCCAAACTCAACCACTACCACCAGATCTCAGCCCTTCGCGCTGCCACCAGCATCATTCGCCCCTGTCCCTGGCCCGTCGCATATCTCGGAAGACGAATTCGCCTAAGTCCTGGCGTCGAGCAGGCGGAACTTCTAGGCGAGCATTATGACTGCTACGTTCCCGCAGACGGGTTTCTGTTCGAAGCACGTCTATGCGACTGGAGATGAGGGGTGATTCAAGTGGAACTCGGGGGTCGAACCAAGTGGATGAAGATGGGATTAGGAGGATCAGGGGCGAGAAGGGGTGCAAAAGCAATTCGGCCACAACCGTCGCGTCGCTGTCTGGGCTATGCACCCTCAACCAAGACCGAGAACGAGAACTATACTACCACGTGCGCACGCGCACAGATGCCCATGGCGTACGCGTCCCTCACCGGGCCCGATTTCGCAAACTTATTCAGTACGGGTGGTACCACCGGCCGCGCAATGACATGGCATGGCATTCCGCAATCGCAATCGCAATACGAAGAGCTCGGCGTGGCTGGACTTGGGGGGTTGTATAGGGACGAAGGATTGAATGGGTACAGGAGACGGGAAGGAATGGGAAGAGAGCCGGTGAACATCGATATGCGGGATATGCCCCCCGCCTCGCCCGCAACGTCGCCCATCCTATCCTACGCGGCGCCCAATGTGAACGCGCATGGGATGTCGAAAGGCGCTGTGCCGATGGGGATCATGACGAACGCGGGCAGCCGCAGACGGCAGAACAGAGCTGTGGGAATGGATCTACGCCCAGGCAATAGGTCTTTCCCTTCATCCAATCCACCTCAAAGTCGAGTTCCACGTCCACCTGTGGTGAAGCGCGACAAGTTCATCTGCGCATGCGCACCGGCCCAACCTTCGCACGTCGATATGGAACTCGGCGGCGGGAGCAGCTGCTCCGGGAACGCCTGGTTGAGCGTGGCGGGCGCGGGGACGATGAGAACTCAGAGGAGCTCTGGGAGCGGGAAAGGGGGAAGTTGTGGGACGCCGGTCGCATCAACGATGAATGAAGCTACCGGAGGAGCAGGGGAAGGCGGACTGCCGGCGGGAGCGAGGAGGTACGCGTCCGAAGTCGCGCCGTGTGGGAAGAGAGCCAGCTCACGTACCTCGGGGGTGGGGAGGTGTACAAGTTGGGGACGATCAACACCGAGTCGACTACAGGGCGGGGTGCGAGCACCCGAGTATGGGGGCGGGAGTGGGCGGAGGAGTTCCGGGACGGTGACGCCGCCGCCGCCGGGATCAACTATCGAAGAAGAGATCGAGTCTGTGTAGATCACATCGGACAGATCTGCCATCCTACCCATCCATCGGACCATGCTTCATCTCCCGTAGATCTCAGGATCTCGCAGTGACATCACGATTCTCACGATACTCTGTTCTTGTTGCTCTTGATTACTTATGCATGTCGGCCTCAACTGGTCGTGCTTATCTAAGGAAGTCTGCGCACACTTTCATTTAATCTTGCGCTTATGCCGGACAGCAACTTATCAGTATTCGGACACGGAACACGGACACGGCGGACTTACTCAGATCTTACACGTGCACGAGGCTGACTCGCTGTGATCCTCATGGCGCCCTACACACACTTCGACTTCCAATTATTGCAAGCAGGCGGCCTTTCACGACACACTAAATCGCTCAATCATCAGCACGGATTGCGCAGCTCTGCCTTCGTGTCCTAGTTACTCTGTCCTTGACTGCCGCTGACTACGCCGAGCTTTCGCCAGCTTTCTTGCACGTAGGGCGCCAGCTGTTACTCATAAGATCCCCAATCTCCTTGACGCTCGAAGGAAGACATCACGATAGATACCGTGTCTTCGGTGTAGTGTTGCAGCACCCCAGCAACTATCTGAGTAATGTGTGCCCGACAATACGGATCGCATCCTCGAGGCATAGCCATCGCAGTTATGGGCAACGATCCGGCGTTTGACAGCTGGCCCCTCGGAGCCACGTTTGATGCACGCAGCTACAGACAGACGGGTTTCGTGCTACTTATACTGGATCGTTCACAACTTCACCCCAACGCTTTCGAACTCTCACATTTTTGACAGCAATAACCGTACTGGGCTCAAATTTTAAATCATGCTATCTGCATCATCAATAGGTGCGCATATCCAGGAAGCGTTTTCAAGCATCCATTACTGATGAGCGAATTCACTGCCAGATGTACGGGCCCTTGGCGATTTACCATATCCGAGACCAAATCGGAAACTGACCCACTTGTTTCGACTCGAAATTGATGGCAAGAAGGTCTTGGAGTCGAAGAAAGTGCCGCGCGAATCCCTGGTGTGGAAGGAAACTATGAAATTGTGAGTCATGCACGATACGATTACGATCTGCTTTGAAACTGCTCTAACATTTGGCCCGCGTTCAGTGACTTCACTCCCTCCTCCAATGTCGAGATTTCCTTGCATCGCAAGAGCCGCATGTTCAAATGGCGAAGACCTGTTCTAGTGGCGGAGTACAGTGGGCGAGGGACGGATTTTCTCGGCACCGGTAAGTATTTATTCTAGTGTTACATGACAGGAAATTGAACTTGGGAAGGTGTAGCGCAGGAGCTCGTCGCCAAAGCTGGGGCATCACGCCTCGCCATCAAGGTTGATGTTATCGCCAAGTCCCATGAAGATTTCATGAAAGCCGTCGATGAGGATAGGTCACAGCTGGCGGAATTCAAGGGGGCTGATGCTGCCCAGTCAGCGATCACCATCGGTGCAAAGCTGGGTACTGCGCTTGCGGCGCTTATACCCGTCATCGACAAGTTTGCCAGTGTAAGTCTCATGTATCTTGGATTCGAATTGCGGCGCTCATGGAAGATTATGAAATAGGCGCACCCACTTTTAAACGTTTCTTGGACCGTTCTCTCCTCTGTGTATAAGGTCAGAGAAAATTCCAATATCATCACGCGCATACATATAATTAAACCATAACCTGCGCACAAGGTCGCACAGAACCAGATGGAGCAGGATGGCTCCGTCCTAGAGCTGATCGAGAGCATGGGGCAAATGGCCGGAGCGGCCAGCGCTTGTCCAGACCTGCTCAAGATCGCCGGTACCACGGATGTCATTGAAGAAATTGGCAGAGCGGCAATCGAAGTGGCCAGGCTCGTGCATGACTTCGTCCAACCATCCATCAGGGGGAAGGCGAAATTCCTAGGTCAGTGGTATTTCTTGATGTTCATATGTTCGAGCATCGTCCTGATTCGTATTCGGTGGAACAGCACGCGCCGTCGTGAACCCGCTTTCGGGCATGCCC
>KV417894.1:21340-35146 GCA_001630335.1 Athelia psychrophila
TATATACATGCAGTTCAATGCAGCAATAAAAGCTAGCTCCGGTATTGATATGACTGATGCTGATAAATCCTCGCGCCCGATTAACTACAGCGAAAGCACGGTATTGCGACAGATCGTGCAGTCAGACTTAAGCGAATTCAAGCAAGGGGGGGGCATATTTTCCTAACAGAATTACAGGACGATAGCCGGTTCGAATTGAACAGCAGCCTCGTGCTTGGTGCATTTTCATGTACAGCACCAGTAATACATATCATCGAAGCACATGGTCAAACTCGCCGGTCGATAGCAACGACATCCACCCAATACTATCGTCAGTTTGGCTGCATACAAAGGGTGGCTACGAGTCTACCCTTTATAAAGAACGTCAAAGAAATGCTCGTCAGATGTGTAACATGCGTACATATGTTACTTTGATGTACTCTAATTTATCGTTCAACACATACGAGCGAGAAGGGAAAAGGAAAAGAAGATGTATAGTGAAAAGGAGATGTACAGTGAGAAGGTATAAGTTGTAGATAGGGATACGATCACGAGCGAAGAAGCGGTCCGACATGCAAGAAAAATAAATGACAGCAATATCGTATCGTTGGTGCTAAATGGCATGCCACTCGTACTGGTGCGGTGCCTCCGCCAGCTCTTCCTCCGCCCCACCATAACCACAAACGTCTCCAACACCTGCACTAAAATCATCGTGCTCATCGCACCAACCGCATTTCGGCCACCGCCACCACCTGGGATCGAGTTGCCGCTGCCAGGGACCCCCGCTGCATGGGCGCGGGCGTGCGCGACTGCCATTGCGACGGGTAATGCGAATGCAGATGCACCATCCCCAGCGCCAGTCCTCCACTGTAAAACCCACGCGTTCACTTCCGCGCTCACGGACACCGCCCGCAGGCCCGCCGCTATGGGCCCGGTGTGGGTAACGTGCGCATCCGACTGCGGTTACGACGCGAGCTGGAGCGCAGGCAGCGCGTGTATCGTGCCTTCTCGTTCTTTTTCGGCCTGGGTGCGCGGTGTGCGGGGAGATCGCAGTGCGTGAAGAGAACGCGGAGAATGCAGAGAGCGGTGATAATGCAGAGGATGCGGGGAGATGGTACCAGGAGGGGAGCACATGGGCGCGTCGGTGCGGACTTTCGTTTCAGCGCTGCTCGTGATCACGGTCTGCGGTCTGCCTCCGCCTCCTGCAGCTGCGCGTGGATCGAACTCGAAGTTCGCAGGTGGCTCCGGCTCCGGGACGGCAAAGCGGCAGGAATACACATCGGTGCCTTCCCCTCCTCTAGATCCCGGCCTTTTCCGCCGAACGGCCACTCGAAGCTTGTTCGCTGGGTGTGGTGGTTGCGTCGTGAGGATAGTGTGCGGGGGAAGCAGAAGAGCCCCTAGCCACGCCGAGGATCAAGGTGCCTCCTGTTGCGGATGTGCCTCCGATTACGATGGGACGCGTGTGTGATCTGAGAACGGAGAAGCGTGAGTACAATTAGAATGAATAAATGGAAGGGAGGAGAAATACTTACATGGGTACTCCCCCGGGGCTAGTGTCTAAGCCAGCGCTGAGCCCGTTCGCAGGAATGATAATGTAGTTGTCGAAGAAGGCTCTCCAGTCCCCTGCAAGAAGAAGGGGAGCTCGCCCCGGCTCCTGGCCCAGCCAAGTGATGCCCCATACAACTAATCCACCAGCTTCAATAATCCGCTGCGCCCCCGGGACGAGGCCAGATATGCCGTGTATAGTCGTGTTCTACCTGACCGTGACGGAAGCGGTAAGGGACATTGTGGATTCGAAGACGTGCGTGGAGGGAGCGCGGGAGTCAAGCGGGATTGGTGCGTTAACACTGCAGGGAGGCAGGGAGGAGTGTACGGTGCCCTGTTACAACTCGATCCGATCTCGCTAAGCTCGTTCTAGCATAGCCCACTGCATTAGCTCGATTTAGCTAATGCCTGTGGTTTAGCTCACAACGTACCTGTGAGTCCCCCGACACCCCTCGCACTCACTATCTGTACATATGTGTTACTTTTTTTGCGCACGCATCAGCCACAAGCGCAAATCTGGAAATCAGATTCGCGGGCGTATGTAAGTTTTGTGTTCACTCTCAGTAGTAACGCGACTTCTCGGATGCAGTAGCCGTCTAGGATCTGTCAGGGCAACGTCTGGACATTAGATTACACATAGTATCATACATTTGTACTCCTATGTAAAGTAAATTACCGGTGGACTGCCATACAGTACTAAATGACCGTTCGCGAGGTGTGTGCACCAAATAGGACAAACGCGTTCGCGACGCGTTTGGTCACGTGATAGACAATCAACAAACTGTTTTAGTAATTAGCCTCGTGCGCGCCTACTAATTGTAAAGACCTTATAAGACATTGTAAGTACCACAATTCCCGCAAGACATGTAAATATTATGAGGAGAATGTATGTCATTGGGAACCGCTGTTTTTGAGTAATTTTTGTGAGTTCGGGAAATTTTCTGGGAAGTTTGCGCAAAATAGGCTGCATTGCTTCAGATACTTGGCAACACCGTATTTAATTATGTAGATATGTATTTTGGCAAAAATTGCGCACTTTGGGGCCGCATTTCAATCTTTGCACTAGCATGCATTTTATTTGACTTGCGAGAGACGGTGGGTGGTTTGAAAATCACTCCATTGAAACATATTTGTCACGAGCAGCATGATATTGGCTTTATGATGATATAATACATGTGGCAGCAAGGAATGTCTGGGCGCGGAGGGAAGATATAAACTGGAGCCGGCATATCATGTAACTAAGAAAGGTGTTGGTAATTATATCTGGTGCGTGGAACATGGAGTCTGGGATGTAGATGCGACGTGCAAACGTTGCTGACCGCTGGATCCGGGGGCAATAAAAAGCGGGCATCCAGACGGGACAGCTCGTGAATGATCGGTGATCGGTGAGGGCTTGGCTTGAACTTGGAGTCAGGGCAGAAGAGGCCAGTCATTAGGCATCCACTTGTAACCCAATGCGGCGGCAACGAATCCTCGAGACCAAGCCAAGCGAAAACGGCAGGAGAGGCAAAGAGAGTCCGAGGCAAGGTTTTGAGAGCTTGAGTGGGGGCGGGCGGGCATATAACAAAGAATCTCTTTCTGACCGGCGGTCCAAGTCTTGAGGGACACTGTAGTCATCTGAGGTTGCTTATGGTGCTGAAGATGTTTGCGTCTACTAGACGGAAAGGAAGGATGGTGGTGGGAAGGGAAAATAATGGAAAGCAAAGGACGACGCGCGGCCAGAATTTGAAGGAAAGTTAGCCGAAATTGCTTACATTCAGGGCAGGTTCAGGAAGACTTTGAAGTTTGATGAGGGAAATTATTCGACAAGCTGAAGTGCATCTATGTCCAAGTTACGCCACCCAGTAAGTTCTGGGTGGCGTAATTTCGATCCGAAATACGCGTCTTTTGATCTCGCGCGCCCAATTGCGATCGAGCCTCGTCTCTCGCTCACTCGACATCTGTCTCCCTCCTCCTTCAGGCTTCAAGCTCTACCCACTACCACCGCTTTTCAAGATCCAATGTCGCGCGCATCACCGAAACACGGGAGGGGAGGGATGGGAAGCTCGAAGTAGCCCGGTATGCACCCAAAAGTTTCCGCCCCGTGCCCGCCCACTGCTAACAATTTTTTTAGTCAGTTCGCGGTTCGAGCCATGCCCCCGCCGTGCTCACACATCCACGCATGCGCCAGCCGCCGCCCTAGCACCCTCACTTTCCCTGCATCACGCCAACGCGATTTCCCGCACTCCCACCGTTGCCCACACGCCCTCAGCAGCCGTGGTCGACGTCGCGGAAATCGTCGCCTCGCACACGCGACACGACCCCTCGACGCGCAACCGCGTCCCTACCCGCTCTAATCACATCGCGGCCCATCCCCGGAACGTCGAGCGCTGCCGCCCTCGTTCCCCCACGCGCGTACATACCTCTCAAGATGGTACGCAGTGCCGCCCGCGTGGACGCCATCGTCGTAGCCATGACTTTAAGCCGCCCCCGCAACGACTTCGCGCGTTCGGTGGCGTCTACCCCGCACTCTGCGCGCGCGCCAACCCACCGCGTGCGTCTCGCCCATCCACCCTCGTCAACTCGCACACGGACGACACGCCGCAACACGGTACCGAGCCACGCTTGCACCCAGCCACGCAGGCACCCTCGCTCGCACCAAGCCGCCCATGCCCATACATACTGAGCTTCGACCACCACATCTACCGTGTCTCGCACGCCGAATCCCTATACGAGCAGGCGCACTCGTACTTTCTCATGGGCTCCAGCGCCGGGAGCCGGCCGTCGACCAACGGCGACGACTCTTACCTGTCTGCGTCCTCGCACATTCGACGGCGGCGTCAGGCTCGAGGACGCCCCTGTCATCGTCCCCTCCCAGGTCGCGTTCTACCGGTCGTCCTCCTCGCACGCGCACCTCTCCCGCTCGCACCTCTCCGTGCATCAGTGCCATCCCACTAGCAAGATGGGCACAACGGCCAACAGCGAGGCGGCGCAAACCAGGCATACCTGAGCCACCACACGGGGCTGCTCCCGCAGCACACGGACGACACCGGGTCCAAGGAGACGCGGTACCTCCACCAGCGCCGCTTCAATTAACACATGACCGAGCCGCGGTCGTGGCGGCGCTCAACGCTCAACCTGGGCAAGATCGTGTGCAACAAGTGCGGGCTCTCTAGGATCGGTCAGGGGACTAATATAATTTATGAACCCTATAGTAGACACGATCCTAGCTACATTTTTCATGAGCGCAAAAGGCTTGTAAAAATTCCAAAACCTTTCGCAATCAAGAGAAATTATTCACATTCCCTGCATTCACTTTACGCTCACTCGGAGACATTGGGCATCTGAGCAAAGCACCTGCAAAATTTTTATGCGCCTTAGATTGGCTCTGCATAGACCTGAGCAATATTTTACTTGAGCATAAAGTGCTCGCCAGATTTCCGAACCGTTTAGCAAATACAACAGATGTTGGAGATACTTTAGATAGCTTTGCACGCGCTAAATAATTATTTGTAGATTTGCCATTGGGTTGAATGATGCGCCCGCCATTGCAACCTCTGTGTAATCTCCTTATATAACCTTAGCATCCGAGGCAAATTACCAATTTGTACAAAGGGCTACCATGTTTAAGTCGTACTCGTGATGCAGTACTCCTTGTCCTCCACCATCGCCCTCCCTCAACCCCTCGCGCGTCCGTCTGCTACTCCGACCCCTCGCGCGCCCGGCTGGCACGCCAAATTTCTCTGCCCTGGTGAGTCTTTCTCTCGATCACCACCTCCCCCACAACGTGCGCCCCTTCCGCGCTTGGCAAATCGTACCCAGGGTCCTACCGGGCCCTCGACGACGCGCCGAGCGCATCCAGGGGTTCTCGCCCTTTCCCACCCACCTGCATGGCAAATCGTACCCAGGGTCCTACCGGGCCCTCGACGATGCGCCGTGCGGGTGCAGGGATTGGACCAGCCCCCACCTGCGCCGTACCGCCAGCCCTCTGACTAACACCATCCCAGGTACCACCGCGATGCCGACGCTACGATCGGGTCGCGAGTTCGACTCGTTCCCGCCGCTCGAGCTCATATCGACGGGGTGATCGTTCGCCATCGCGATCCAAGAAGCCCTTCGCCTCGAGGACGACGACGTCGTGTCGTGCCCGCCATCGCCCGCCCTATCCACCCTATCCGCCCTCTCCTCCCTCTCCTCCCTTTCGACGCACAGCATGGACGCACTACGCGTGACGTCCAGCCCCGTCGTGTCCATCGCCAGCTCCCCCGCCGCATCACTTGCCAGCTCGCCAACCCCCAGCTCGCCGCTCGTATCGCTTAACAGCTCGTCCGTTGCGTCGCTTGCCAGCTCGCCCGCTGCGTCCGTCGCTGGCTCGCTGGCCGATACGGACGGCGAGGGGCAGTCCGCTGACTGGTCGGATACCGACGGCGCCTCGGCCATCCCCGGCACCTCCCGCGCGTCATCGCCGGAGGTGGGCACAAAGCGGAAGCGGAAGCGCTACGCGAGTGATAAGGTCGCGAAGAAGGAACATTGGCGGAGAAAACGGCAGCGGGAGCAGGAAGAGCTTGGCCCGACCGCGCCCCGCCCTCCCAAGCATCACGAGATCCCCGACATCGTCCAGGCCACGCTCACGCCGGTATCACACTTTCCCGTCAATACGACGGGCTACACGACCAACCGCATTGGCTCAATACAGCCGGACGTGGTGTGGACGTTTTTGAGGCTGAGGGATATCAGCATCGAGAAGGTTCTGGCATGGGACGGCATGTACGCGCCGCCAGTTCACGCCTCTAACCCTTTACTTACGCCTTGCCAGAAAACCCATAGGTATTCTCGACGACGAGGGTCGGATCATCGCCGTGTTGGCGGGTCGCCCCATCAAGGACTCCGGTGCCGGCGACGACTGGGACAAAGTCGTTGCTGGCCTAGAAGCAGCCATTGCCAAACTAAAGCGGCAGTCTTCCTTTACTGCCAAGGACCAGGACCACCGTCGAGGGCCACACCCGGCAAAGGCTTACGGTGTATCGCACGGAGGCGGGCAGACCCAGCCTTCCGTCCTCGACCTGGGCAGCAAGAAGAACTGCCGCGCCGCCGACGCCTTCCGCAGTGATCCCTCCGTGATACGTGCAGCCCACTTCGCCAATGGTCCGTACCTTACTCATCACTTGCCACCACGCTCTGACCCCGTGCTTTTAGCGGCGTTTTCCACATTCGCACCCAAGCTCTACGAGCGCTACTGCGACTACCTCGGACGCCTCAGACGCCACGACCCTACGCTGAACTGGAATTTCCCCGGGAGCGTCTTCCCCGCGATGACGGTCAACTTCGGGCCCAATGCCGTCTGCTATGACCACCTCGACTTCGGCAATGCTGCTGCAGGGTGGTGCGCCATCACCTCTGCCGGCTCTTACAACCCCAAGCTCGGGGGTCACCTCATCCTCTTCGACATCGACCTCATCGTCGAGTTCCCGCCCGGCTCTACCATCCTAATCCCGTCCTCCATCATGCGCCATGGGAACACCCCCATTCAAGATGGCGAGACACGCGTTGGGATAACCCAGTATGCTGCTGGCGGCCTGTTCCGCTACGTCGACCATGAGTTCTCGACTCAGGATAAAGCTGATCCAACGGTTAGGGCACGCGTTTTGGCTGAGGGACCATCCAGGTTCGAAAAGCTGTTGTCCTTGTATTCTCGTATAGACACACTCGAACAGGACCGCAAGAATATGAAGTTGTATTCTTAGCATGCGGAATATATAGTATTAGTACCTTCAAATAGTTTAAATTATATCGTTATCTGGCAATCATTGCGCAGGGCTGGGCTTAGAGGTTAGGACAAGTATATTTATTTCTGCGGGTGGATACCGGGTGGTGCCCATGTTAGCTTTAAGTCAGATTTGTGTTAGTCTATCTTTATGGCAAAGCAATGCTCTCTTCCTAACAGCTTACCAGGAGACAGTTCATTGCAGCATCAGCCACATCCTCGCTGGCCGGGTTGCGGTCTGTGGCATACTAGGTATGGTACTTTACGACAACACGTAATAAAACTAATTGAACCATACTTATCTGTACTATTCATGCACACCTTCTGCACCTTTTTCAGAGATTGGCCCATTACTCAGCCATCATAGGCATTGTACTTTAGCGGAAGGTGCATTAGCTGAACCGGGTGCATTAGACGTACATGAATAGTACTCAATTCTTAGTTCACCAGTTCACGATGTCCATGGCTACGGTTATGTCACAGGCACCGTTTTAGCGTCAGGAGCTCTGGAGGTCCGAGCCCTGTGCCACCAGCTTTCACTTTTTGCCCGATTAGCTTGGTTTGACCTCTCAGATAGAAAACATATGTTCTAACTTTATATACTGCAAAGCTATAGGCAAAGGGGCATCGCAGCGAAGAGGCGAGAAATTTGGCCCCTGGAAAAGGAAAGGCGCCATCAATCAAATCAAATGCAGCCGTGCAAAACCGTGAACTGGTGAACTGGTGAACCCGTGCACTAAGTGCGGCTTTCGGATCTAAAACTAGCCACTATACTGGTCCCTTTGATTCTCACGTCCCACAGTTGCCCAACAAGCCCCCCCCTCTGGCCCAACCACTTCCTACAGTGATTCCTTCATTTGCTTGCAATATGTCCTCTCCTGCCAATCTCAGTGGGTGTATGGAGGCCACCACCACCAGGCTAAGCATGTTGGGTCTCGTTGGTAAACCCAAGTCGATATCCGACCCGCCAGGTTTCAAGATCTCCCTTCCGTCGAAGACACCGAACACCCGGGAATTTATGCTTGATATGCTGAACCATAAGGCATGTTTTGTTGTTGTTCAACCAACCTCCTAGCTGTCTGATGATCGTGATATGATATCAGGCTTCTGTGGTTCTCCTCCACAAGTTGGTCCAATCCGTACCCAGGGTGTATGTCACAGAATTCATTCGTGCTCGTTTGAAGGAACACGAGTTGGAGAGCCGTCTGCTCAAATCTCGTGCCTCTCACTTCGAGCAACTTGCGCTTTTGCACCAGAAGCACTCGCGGGCAGTGTTGGAGAGGGAAATGTATCAACATGCCAACAAACTGTCCTTCCCCTCAACGGCCACCATCCCGCCTCGGGGCCGGGTGCAATGGAAGACAACTGCCACTGATAATGCGCTATGCTGGGTGCTTGATGCACATGGAAAACAGGTGCGCTTGTCATTAGGTGTGGTGGCCATCAGTGAACTGAATCAATACCTCCAGGCGGTTGTTGTTATTGTGGACCTTGTGCTTAATGGTGAAAAAAGTGCTCATCACACGAAGGCCCTTCAGTCTATATACCTACGCGCCTGTTGGGATGAGCATGAACTCGAAAGCGAAATCAGAGTATCCCCGAGTCGATGCTCTTGGGATAAACAAAGCCGTTTGCTAAGATTAAAACACGCACGCGCAACGGCAGAAATCAAATGCTACGAGGTTGTCATATCTATGGAACAGCCATCCCCAAGTACGCTCCCCTCAACCCATTACAATTGTGTGGTGGGATTTATGACTCTACAGGTCACGGCCTGCCCCCTTTGCCAGAAGAAGGTGACGATGTCAGGGAAATGGATGAATCGGACGGGTACTTCTCAGACGAGAGCTTGCCTTCTTCAGAATGATCAGGTTGGTCTCATATATATGCAAAGATCTTCAATGATTGCTGACTTGATATTCCAGGTGGCAGGCGGCCTGACTGTACACATTGCTCCTCCCTCTATGCCCCTCCCCGGTTCAATTTGGTCCAATGGCGGCCGTTTTCTTTATCCAATGCAACTTCTACTGTATCTAAATTTCGTCCATATGAAAGAACAACGTGTTATCATCGGGGAATTCTTCTGTCTGCTGCGGTTCGGCTGGCCTGGCGCATTGATGAATGCCAAACACTCGTCGGGTCATGACTAGTCCACACCGTGCACATTGAGTGATTAGCTGGTCAAAATCGGCCGTAGAGATGCCAGGTCGAACCCAGCAGTCCAACGTGAACAATAAGGTGGATGTCGTGACCCGCATAAAAGGTGCTTTCGCTTTCGAAAGAGAAACTGTCCCACAGGATGTTGCCCATAAGCGGGGTTTGCGAATTTGCCACGCTTGCTGGGACTCACCTGCGCAGGCCTCCCGAGATCCTATTGCCCTTGGTGTACAATTCATCTCGCTTACGTGGACAACCGGAGGTTGAATATCCCGGCGTGCTACCGCAACTGAGATCAGTACACGTGATCGTCCAGTTAGCACTCAGCACTCACCTCGCCGCAAGAAGAATTTGACCTCTGTATCTGGATGAGCATGTACAGGAGCCAGCGGTGCTATATATCAATCGGTAAGCTCTTCACCAACTCCGCGAGGGCAAGATGTTTACCAAGATATCCACAAGCGTCCGAGGCACAGGTGGCAACCCAAGTGTTACATAGTTCGCCATCACTTGCAACTATGATTGCGGCCTCAACGACGTTTTGACCCCCAGGAATTGCACATAAGCAGCATGGGTTCTGAAAGAAGTGAGTTGCGCGATACTGCACTAGATTGTCTACGTGTATACGTTGGGCACGTCCGTCGATGGGCCTCGACACATTTTCATAATAAGTCAGTCTCGGTTTCCATGCCTCAAATATATTCACTGCTCACCATTTTTTGACTCGAAGCCCTCCGGTAGAAATGTCAAATTCGAGCAAAGCGTCTGCGCTGTACCGAATCCGGCCTATCATTGACAGTCGAGACGGGAATTCAGGGGTCATGATGAGAGGTGAGTCTTAGCCAAGCGAAAGGCTTTACTGGAGAGGAGATATTTGATCTGATAGTTGCAGAGCAAATTGGGCATTTATACTTCTGGGGACCACCCGTAAGCGCTCGAGCAACTGTCTGGACTTATGGCAACTTGTGACCAGACATTTCAGAATGTTGCAATAACTGTATGCGGGTGACAGCGCGCCCTAAAAATGTTGCCGAGTTGTATGTGTTGGCAAAGCCTCTGCCGGCATTGTCCACCCTTGAACAGAGGCATTAGGATCCAAGGCCCCAGTTGCCAGTTGCCAGGTATCAGCTATATAATGACTACATACTGTGATCACCTACAAGAGTCCCAGCGTACTATTGCTATTTCTACCTGCTTCTTCGTCTAGGCTATGGGCTCATATTATCTATACCACCCAGAGGACCGCCACGCAATGCAGGAGTGCATTGCAATTCTACAAAAACACCCCGCGATACATGAAAGCCATTCGCGAACGATCCGCAAAAGCAATTTTAGGGACTAATCTGACCTGAGTATGAATCTACTATTGATGCATAATACTTTTGAATACATAAACACTCATAAGCCTCGTCTTTTCAAGTTCCCTCGTATTTACAAAGTTCGCGACATACCTAATAGATATAATCCATAATCGTCACCTAGCAGTGTTACCAATGGCATCTTGTTGACTCAAGCGCGTCTTAACATGTTATTGACATGGTGGTGATTGTGGGTCCAAAGCCCGTTCATTGCTCCCATGACGGTCTTGAACTGGCATATTTATTAGGTACTGGTCGGCGATTAAGCCGAGCGGCCCGTAGACCCTGGGACATTTGCCTCCATTCTGAGTGCCGCCTCGGAGTCTGTCACGGTGACTTCTCTCTCTCTTACTTTCCTGGTCGCTAGTGCCCGGGGACAACCCCAAGTGCCAGCTTCACAGAAGATCTTGCCGGACCTCTTGGAACGCTCTCGTCTGGGCCAAACCCAAGCGAGAGCACCCCCTCGTAGGAATATCATCTTCCAAGCAAGAGTTCCTGAGCTCTCCTCCCTCGCATCGTTACCCCCCTCCCCCCAGTTCCTTGCAATCGGTCTTCTTCCAAAGAGATCCACGCGGGATCCACGCGATATCCCAGCCCTGACAGCTCCCCAACCCCCACGCACGACTGCCCAGAAAGACCGCGCGATTCCTGTTCGGTTCGCGCACAAGCCCACGTTAAACTTGACCTATTATCTCCCGGGTCCCTCGAACGAGTCAAGGCAGTTCTCACCTATCTCGGCGCTGGCAGTGAGTTGTTCGATCAGGCTAGTGGGAAGAGTTTGTGCTAATGCGCCTTTTAGTAGCTACGATGGCGACCGCCGCCCCTTCCGTATTTGCGGTTGGGCAAGACATATATGTCTCTCCCAACGTTCACCGCCCCCCCAGCGCGGAAGAACTGAGCCAGTTAGATGCTCAATTCTCCGACCCCCTGTTACCATCGGACGCGATGCATCTGCGCTATGCAGATAACCGATTCCCTTACCTTGGCTTCACAATGCCGGACGCACGGTACACTTCGACCATACTTCGACCGCTACACTGCTCCAGGAACACGCTGCCCATCCGTATATTGGATGGCCAGTACTGTCTTGATCCCGGCCTCGCAGCCTCGTGGGATGAGCTAGAGTCAAATTTGCGCATGCTGGCTTCGAAGTTGTTTGAGCACTTCCGCCCTGGGATGCCCTGGAATTTCGAAGCTTTCCCATTCCCTGAGGACTATGGATACAGGCGCGGACGCCACACCGAGGATGGGATGAGGAGGGCTGCCATGAGAGCGCGCAAAGCCTTCGGGCCGCTCATCGCGCTGTGTTCGTTTGCCGTTGCGATGACGCCCCACTTTACCCAGCAAGCCCCAGAATGGCTCCACTGTTTAAGCAAGAACGGCGGTCACCCCCGATGGCTGCAAGAGCTCCAGCGGACGCCCATTGTAGATTTTTCCCCACAGGCAGGCCGCATTGGGGTCGTCATCAGACCGAAAGGCCTCTTCCTGGAACACATCCCCAGATTCGTGAAGGCAAACGTGCCGGTATGGCTCCTTTGGAATCAGGTGGCAGACTACGCCGGCACCAAGTGCAGTGATTATCGTCCCACTGAGGAGGCCGTCGCCGCTGCAAAGAGATTCGCTCGGCTTGGACCCACCTATGAGCCGCTGTCGGATTGCATGCCGTTTGTAGCCGCCTCCGCGCTTGAACAGCCACCCGAGCCTGAAAAATTCTCTGGCCAGCGCAGGGGAGAGTCCCTGCACGAATTCATGGCGCGGCGCGCAGAGAAAGACGCATTGCAACAGGAGACGGAATTACCCCATGCGCATGCCGCTCGCATGCAGCGAATTGTGAGTGCCGAGGCCTATCCGCTGCCAGGGAAAAGGGGGGCCAAAGTGTTTGAGTGGGAGAAAGAAGGCAGCTACTGGATACGCAGGGTCATGTCGAGAGGCCTCGTGGAGCAGCGCTGGGGCGACATGGCGCCGGGCCATCTCCGGTATAACTCGTTTGCCAACGAGTGGGACCTTTGCGAGCTTTTCGATCCAACCGCAGAGCCCCCCGCCGACGAAGAATACGACGACTTGGAACACGACTACATCCACGGCCTAGCTGTGGAGCAAGCTGTGCACGAGACGCTCCGCGCTCGAACCCTCGCAGGTGCCACCGGACGGGACGTACCAATGGGCACCAACAACTTGGAGGAAGCTTACGCCCCTGCCCCGAACCGAGGCGCCTTCACACAGCCCGAGCCGCTGGACGTTGTCCTGAGGTCGCGTTACGGCTTCTCTGGCTACCCGGATCCCTCCACGCCTGAAGCTTCGTTGTGGCATTTCACGCGAAAGACCCTTAGCGACACGCGGTCGCCTTGGGCCAGGTTGGATTTGCAAGCAACGGTGTGCAACTTCGTGCGGTCCACCATTGGCGACAGTGTGCCTCCGGAGCTTTGTGACATGAGCCCTTCCAGTGCCTCCCCAATTACTTACTTCAATGACTACCTGCTTGTGGAACGCGTCGCTAACAGGTCACGCGTGTTTTACCGCCTCGTGCCGCGACGTTCGCGCGCCAATGAAGACGCTGTTTGGGACCTTCTCGTCCCGGATCCCATCACTGCTGTGGAATGTATCAGGCGTGGCCATGCACTGCTGGGGAAGGCCGAACTGGTCAACTTCTTCTTGCAGACGGGTCGCCCATTCAGCACGCGCATGCCGATCCACCCAGCCCCACCGCCACCTCTCAGTGGACCTGGCCTCCTAAATCAATATAACCCCAGCAACCGCTGGTTAGCCTATATGTCCAAATTACAGCTACAGCTGGGGGCAATAATTGATTATTTCGCACCTGTCAGCTGCATAGAATATTAATTATTGCCTAGCTACTACTGTGCACATTATCAATTACTGCCCAGCTGACTGGCGAGCCCGGGGCTGGCCTGGCAGGGGCCCGGGGCTCGGTGGCTGGTGCCCCGGGGCTGGGTGGCTGACCCGGGTGGCTGGCCCAAAATGGATGCGGGTGGCTGGTAAAATGGGATTGCCACCACCTACCAA
>KV417895.1:0-26737 GCA_001630335.1 Athelia psychrophila
ATTGTGAACTTGCTCTACATTACAATACGTTGTAAACGCAAGTCATACTAGGCCGCGGAATTTCTTCTTCTTATCAACAATCCCATCGCCTCCCGCGACATTCGAGTCTACCACCCTGACTATATGCCTTTTGCGCCGAAACCGACACCGATGTCGACGCCCGCAACACCCGTGCAGATCCGGAGCGCACGCGAAGTATCTAGGGGGTCTTTACTAAGTGTGGTTTGACGAGGGTTTGTTGTTAATTATCCATAAGTTAATATAGAGTATGGTTCTGGGCTATTTGTATCTCATGCCTTTCCGCCATCGGGCTGGGTGCGTCCGGTCACAGCAAATATATGACCAAGTGATAAGATTCAATGTTCTACTTCTAGGCGTAGCCTCACCGCTACCTAGTTGAGCAGCGCCGCTTTGCTCTTCTCGAAGCTCGGTGGGATCTTGCGCGTCGAGTCCATGAATGCGCTGATTTTCTCCTCTGTAACTTTTGCTTTCCACTGCACATATATACCTGTGAGAGTTACACAGAGACTGCGATGGAATAGAAGACGCACCTCCCGGAAATATGTCACGAATACCTGCAGCAGCCCGGCACACTTAGTTTTCAGCTGGCCAGTGAGCAACGTCTCCGCGCTGTACTCCCGCACAACACAGCACAACCACAACACCAGCCAGGCAGCAATCGCGCCATGGCACGGATCCAGCCCAGAGGGCACGGCGCGCAATGTACCTCGAGCTCTGCACCGTCCTCCAAGAAGAACGTCAGATCGTGATATGCACCATCCACATCCGGGTCGCCCCAAACTCCCTATGCTCCTCCTCCGTCTCCCGCCCGCCCGAAAACACGTGCTCATTGAACTTATTCTTAATCTAGCCGGGGGGGTCACCCATAAGGACGCTCGAGTTTGGGTCGCTCGCACTTATCTTCGTCTGCGGGCCCTGCAGCGCGGGCTTCGGGTACTTGAGCTTGGAAGCGATGTCGTGCGTGAGGCGGAAGTATGGGTCCTGGTCGATCGCGCAGGGGATGAGACACGGGATGGTAGACGCGCCGCCGAAGATGTGCGGGAGGGAGTTAGAGAAGGAGGGCGCGGCCTGGATGGTGGTGAAGTGCACTTTGCCGATGTTGTCCCTGTTATCGCGGGCGAGGTCAAGTCAGCTCCAGCCACCATGCCAGAACAGCTCGGCACGCACGAGTCTGTAAAACCAAACGTGGATTTGACCTGGTTGTACGAGACCTGCCGGGAGATCCGGGACACGTTGCGGTAGAGCTCTCCGCCCATGTAGTCGCAGTCGCTGAAGATGAACGTCTTGTTGATGTCGAAGCACGTTGGCGCTGTGGTCCGCGACACCAGAACCGAAGCGGCCCAACGAGCTGTTCGTCCCCGCGTCCCCCCTCTCCCCGACCGACGTCGTGCAGCGCTTCGCAGGAGGCCTGTTGAACTTGCCCAGGCTTTTCGAGGTCTGCGCAGACGACGACGCAATGCCGTTCTCGCTCGAGCCGAAAGGGTGGTACGGTGTGGGCGCGAGTTGCACGGACGAGGGGACTCGGCGGCGTGGTTCGCGGCCTAGGCAAACTGGACGGCGATGAGCGTGCAGAGACCAGCGATGGCAAGCCCCGAGACGAAGATAGTGGGGTGTTCATGGGGACGTGCGCAGGCGTGCACGTACGCGGGTCCCGCGCACGGGCATTGGTTCCTGCATTGGGGCATATACACGCGCGGCCGCGGCATGACGTGGGGCCGGCGAGCAGGGGAGGATGATGGAGTCGCATGGCTTGGAGGTGGTTGGCCACGAGGGAGACAAGAGCTGTGAGCGCGGGAGGGGTTGGCCTGTCGGATTGTGTGAGGACGTGTCAGCTCGCGTTCACGGTGAGAGGGTCGGAAAGCGCGCTTGCGCACGGTGCTGGCGAGGCCCCCATCGCAGCAACGCCCTGCCCTTGCATAAACGCGCGCCAAAGGCCCCAATTCATGAGACGTCGGCGATGGATTTGGTGCCCAGCGCCGCCTTGCTAGTAGGCTATGCACGCTGCGGTGCCTCTGGTAAACCTTGTAGTGCCGCGCGCGTAGTTGGCGGGGTGGCAGGGTGGGCGACGTGCCGAGCTTGAGGAGGGCCGTTGGTGAGAAGGTGCGGTCCTGTGGAGGAGGATCGATGCGGCGGGGGCGCCGGCGAGGGCTACGTGCTCGTTTGCGAGGAGAGGGTGTGCGTTTGGAGGCGGTAGAGGTGAGCTTTTAACGTGGAGTTCCAGGATCCGTGGTCGCAGGAGCGGCGCTGGCGTGGGAGCGTCGAGGGGATCGGGGCTGCTGGGTATTGTTGGATTGGGTGAGCGGGAGGGGCGGGCGAGATTAGATAGATCTTCAAAGTCTGCGAGCCGGCTACAGTCGAGTACGTAGACCGCATGATCTCAATGAGCTGCGCGATTTTGGCATCTCGCTCGTTCTGCGCTTGCACCAGCTAACGCGGCAGTTTGAACAATGCCGTTGCATATGGTAAAGGGCGGCTTACCTTCAGGCCAATTGACAAGGCATTTCACGCGAGGTTGACCCATATCTGAAAAGCGATGAGATCAGTGAATGGAGATACAAGTGACCGGGAAGACGTACCTTGGCTATCTCGTCCCCAATCTTAACCACGACGCCCAGAAGGAAGGTTGAAATTCTAAAGAAAGTCCCAGACTGGGTGTTGAGTGGGTGTCGATATCAGTGCCTAAATTAGAACAGGCGGGAGTCTGACGCTCGGGCCCTTTGGCTTTTACCTCCACCAAGCCTGTTTACCCTTGTCATGTTGCCGGTTCGCAAAGCCTATGTACTAATTGCTGGACAGTCGCGTCCAGGCCGCACCACAATTTTGAACTTTGAAATCGATGAGTAAGTATTTGTGATGCCGTGGTCAAGCCTGTCACCTTCGTCCCAGGCCAGGACTTCAAGTTCATGTCGAGTCTTCTCAAGGTCGGTGTCGTGCAAACGGTGGATAAACGGCTACATCGTGAAGCCTGGGACCTACTGCACCTTGATTGCACCATCTCAACGCTGCGGGACTGCAACTCATGTAACTCAACCATGCCTATTTTTGCTTGGTTTTTGCAGTCTTTTTGATAGAGGATCCCAATTGACGATAAGTTCAATCGCAAACTTTGCATGTTTGGGAGCTGATATTGCCCCAGGCCACCATGGTTATTCAGCATGCTTTTATCTATGTGAGTTTTTCGGGTTGATTACTTACCAATAGGTGTTGAACTGGATTTATACTCCCAAGACTCTGACACTGAATAGGGAGCACCCCTCGCTCTCGAGTACATATGCGCAGAATACGCCGCGTCCCTCGGATTCTCCTCTTTACCCATTTCCTAGTCAGCACACCCGTCACAAAAACAGATATACGAATGAGCCTCAACCCCCTCGCTCCTTATTTTATCACGCTCAAGTTGACGCACCTGCTGCAGGGCACGATTATCATGGGAATGGGCGCCAAGCTTCAAAGGCATACTCGCCTTCAGCGCGATCAACCGCGGCATCTCCGACCAAACTGACCTCACGCACGCACCTACCCCGGCAAAGGACGCTGAAACGATCGTACGAACGCTCGGGATCGGGTGTGTGCGCTGCCCGGGTCGTCTTTCGGAGGGCTGTCCTGCGTTTTCCAAGCGAAGTCTGCGTGCGTTTCACCTCCCACCTCCCACCTTGCCCCGCTGATCCCTTATTATGATTATAGTGTGCAGTTCATTTCCTACTCAATGTTGCACGAGAACCCGGACGATCATTTCGAACACGCCGCGCCAATGTCCAGAACATCCTCCTAGCCACAATCGACGTCTTGCAGATTATATGCCTCAACCGCGACTTCAAGGTTTTCGGCTCCACCCTTGCCATGCCCTTATCCTACGTCGTGCACGCAGCCAAGGGCTCCTCTGGTGCGTCCCATTCCCCATTTGAGTTGTGAATTTCACCCGCCGAGACCCGAGTTATCACACAGATATTCAACCATGTACAAATCCTGGGTCCTCTGCCTGTTCTTCCTCTCCATCCTCACCCTCACATCGGGCGTCGTTCTCATATACGAGAAACCTGAACCCGCTCAAGCCTCCTACCACCGTGCGTCCCCGGGCGACCGGACGCGAAGCCAAGGCGTCTGATGCGCACGCGCTCATGCACGAGGAGGTCATATATACCAAGGGCGAGGAGGGGCGGAAGCAAGCAGGAGGATGGCGCGGAGGGGGAGAGTGTGACACTACGCACGGGATCACTAGGCCCACCTCGACGCGGAGGAACTCCAAGGATATGCTGTCTGTGCTTGTGTCATTTGAGGAAACTGCAGGCTGGGGTAGAGGAAAAAGGGAGTGCGGGATGATCGTGCGGGGACATTGGTTTTTGCTTCGCCGGCGGTCATCGGGTCCGCATGCGTTGAAGGATGGCCTGATGGTCTGGTTCCGGAGCTGAGAAGGTTTGGTTTCGCATTCTCGCACATGCTTTACAAGTGTGGCTGCAGACAACATGCCTCGAGCTCGACTTGAAGCCTGCGAGAAGCCTGCATATTTTCAATAGTGTACATGTGTATGTTGGAATATGCTATCCGAGTGTATATAAGTCAATACATCGAGTTTCCCGGGATATTCGCACATGTGCCGGCACACACATAGCGCCACAGCCGCCACATCCCTACTGCATACTCCCTCCGTCGCTGCCTTCACAATAGGGGCGTTCAAAGTAGACCTAAACGACGTTTCTCGCTTTTCGTTTAAGGTGGCGTGGTTCCTAAAACGGACGCGCCAGCGACACCACGTCTTGAGACTGTCTCGAGACGTAGGCAGGAGTATGTACGCCTCGATAATATTAATGTGGTCTATGGACTCTGGAGGGGCTGAAATGTATCTTATTTCTGCATTTACATTGTCCTAAGTAGTTGTTGCCTAGCCATGGTAGAAAACGATGAAAATGGGGTATACAGAAGGGATTGAGGATGGTATATCAAAGAAAGTGGTCTATAGTACATGTAAAGCTCGTCAATCTAAGCAGAACGAGCTGCTGCATCTTCGGCTGTCCATACTAAACTTCTGCGTGGCAGCTACACGATCGTGGTCAGCGTGGAGCTTTTCTCTTCTTCGATCGGAATTCCCCAGCCCACAGCGGCCCCAGCGGAGTCATTCGCACACTAGCATGCCAACTTGCGTTCTCGAATGATGTGTTGAGAGACGCGATATGCGATGCCATAGAGCTGGACCCGCAGATTGCTACCAGGCCTCTCGAGTCCCAATTCAAAGCTCTGGTGCTGGCACCACTGCGTTCGTGCGCATCCAAGATGTCGAAGCCAATGGTCATCATCCTCGATGCCTTTGACGAATGCGGTGATCCCCAGTCCAGGAAAGCCCTCGTGCATCTGCTCAGCACACAACTGCCCCAACTACCAAATCAGTTCCGCCTCCTTGTCACCAGCCGTCCGGAGCTCGATTTGACGAACGCGTTCGGCTCCCACCCAGTGATCAAATCGATTTCACTCAATGCTGCAAAATGGGCGAGCTCAGCAGATGTGCTATGCTACCTTCATCACGAACTTGATGGGTTGTACCAAGCGAGGCGACGCAGTGATGAATTGCCCCCTGGTTGGCCAGGGGCAGAGAAGCTCGAGAAGTTCGGTTCGCGTGCCTCCGATTCATTCATCTGGGCTGCCACAGCCATCCGATTCCTGGACGCCGGCGATGATCTCGACGAATGTCTGGATCGGCTGCTCAGCCGGCAGGCCATCTCGCTAGGCGGCCTATATGCCACGGCCCTTCGCTCGGCGAGCAATTGGGATTTAGACCATGTATCCACAGAAACCTGCCGCAGGGTTCTCGGTGCAGTCGTTGTGGGGAGAATCCCACTGACCGACGATGTAATAGACGGCATGTTGGGATTGGAGCACTCGAAGTCATGTCGGCGCATCTTGCGGAGGCTAGGCTGCCTGCTGCAGTGGTCAGAGGGCTTGCCCATTCGAACCCTCCATGCTTCTTTCGCCGATTACCTCACCGACGCTCGTGCGTGCGGCGATCAGCCCTGGTTCATTGACCAGTCAAAACATCATACCGACTTCACCATTGGATGCTTACAGGTCATGAAAAGACTCCTACGCTTCAACACATGCGGGCTAGAGACTTCATATCTGATGAATCGTGATGTGCCATGTCTCGCTGAACGGATTGACGCTCACATTCCCCCTACCCTCCGATATGCTTGCCTGTTCTGGCATGAACATCTTCGACATGGCAATACGTCTCGGGATGTCCAACGTTCGATTCTCGAGTTCTTTCGAGCTTCGTTTCTCCATTGGCTTGAGGTTCTCAGTCTTATGGGAGAAGGACGTGTTGCATGGGAAGCTATGGTCATTGTCAAGAGACATAGCAAAGTAAGTACTCTACTCCCCGAATCAGCAATACAAGTATATTGACAGATATGCAGGATGGTGATCACGATCATGATCATAATGAAGTGCAAGACTTTGCGGAGGACGGTAGTAAATTTGTGCGTGCATTTGCGAGCATCATTTCGGACAGTGCACCACATGTGTACATCTCGGCCTTACCTTTCGCTCCTTCCACATCAATCATCCGTCAACATTATTCTTCCGTCATCAAAAACACATTGCACGTTGATAAGAACGCAATAGCCAACTGGCCATCTTGCGAACAAGTCATTGAGGGACGGACTGGGCCATGGACTCAGAGCCCAGGAATTGAGTTAATAGTATTTTCACCTGATGGCGAACACATTGCGTCGGGCTCGCAAGACAATACCATCTGCATCTGGGATGCGCACACGGGTGCACTCGTTGCACATCCATTCGAGGGGCACACCGAGGTTGTGAACTCTCTGGCATTTTCGCTAGACGGCGAACGTGTTATGTCGGGCTCTGACGACTGTACCATTCGCATCTGGGATGCAACCACTGGAAAGCTTCTCGTGGGGCCATTGGAGGGGCACAACGAGGGTGTTCTGTCGGTGGCCTTTTCACCGAACAGCGAGCAAGTGACATCGTTCTCGAGGGGCAATACCATCCGCATCTGGGATGCACGTTCAGGAAAGCTTATTGCAGGGCCACTCAGCGTCGGCGACTTCGCTGTAAGCGCAACAGCCTTTTCACCGGATGGCAAGCAAGTAGCCTTGGGCTCGTGGGACGGTGACATCTGTATCTGTGATGCACGTTCGGGCAAGCTAATCGCGGAGCCAATGGAAAGACACTGTGCAAAGGTGAAATGTGTGGCATTTTCGTTGGACGGCAGCCACGTTGTGTCGGGCGGCAATTCCCGCACCGTCCACGTCTGGGATGCAAGCGCGGGCAAGCTTGTTGCAGGCCCATTCAAGGGACACACCGATGCTGTGCGCTCGGTAGCGTTTTCGCTGGACAGCGAGCTCGTCGCGTCAGGCTCATCTGACGCAACCGTCTGCATCTGGGATGCACGCACGGGTGCACTCGTTGCGGGCCCACTCGAAGGGCACACCGCTCGTGTGCGCTGCGTGGCGTTTTCACCGGATGGCAAGCGTGTTGTGTCAGGCTCTAAAGACAATACCATCCGCATATGGGATATACGCGTGGCAAATGTTGTCCCAGGTCTCAAGGGGGGCATTAGGCGGGTGCACTTGATGGTGCACTCGGCGGATGGCGAGCGCATCGTGTCGATCGCGAAAGACGGAGCCGTCCACACCTGGGATGCATGCACCGGCGAGCTTGTCGCAGGGCCATCCAAGACAACCACCGGTAATATGCAATGTATGGCCGTTTCGCCGGATGGCGAATGCATCGCGTCGAGGTCATCATATAGCACCATTCATATCTGGACTGTGCGCTCGGGAAAGCTTCTCACAGGCCCATTAGAGCACACCGCCCGCGTGACTTCAGTGGCATTTTCTCCCAACGGAAAACTCGTCGCGTCAGGCTCATCAGCTGGCATCTGGATCTGGGATACCCGCACGGGTGAGCTTGTTGCGGGGCCATGTCAAGGACACTCTCGTGATGTGACATGCCTAGCGTTTTCACTGAATGGCGAGCGCCTTGCATCCGGCACGGATGACGGCACCACCCGAATCTGGGATGCAAGCACGGGAAAGCTTGTCGCAGGCCCATTCAAGGGGCACATCGGTGCTGTGCGCTCGGTGGCATTGTCGCCGGAAGGCGAGCGCATCGCGTCCGGTTCGCAAGACAAGACCATTCGTATCTGGGATGTACGCTCGGGTACACTCGTCGCAAGCCCATTGAAGGGACATACCGAAGCTGTTGTATCAGTGGCATTTTCTCCAGATGGAAAATATGTCGTGTCAGGCTCACGCGATAAGACCGTGCGCATCTGGGATGCACACACGGGCAAGCTTGTCGCAGGACCATTCAAGGACCACATTGGCTCGGTGCACTGCGTGGCATTTTCAACAAACGGAGAGCGTGTTGTGTCGGGCTCCGCAGATGGCACCATCCGCATCTTTGACATGCCTCGTGACTCTGAGGCTAGCCCCTCTCGAAAGGGTTACACAGCCAGCTCGCAGCTTGACAACGGCTGGATGCGAAATTCCCCCACTGAATTGCTTTTCTGGGTGCCACCTGCGTACCGGGCAGGGTTGTGGCAGCCCTATGATACCCTTGTACTCGGCCAACCATCCACTCGCCTGGATCTCACTGATTTTGTTCACGGAGAGAATTGGGCTCAATGTCATGTTTAGATAATTCCCTTCCCGTTATTCTCAGCAGTAGTTGGCCTCTAGCTGGCGCGAGGACTTTATTTATAGATCGGCTTCAGCAGCTCCCAGCACTCCCTCGGGGCGGTCTTCTCCACGTACGCATCGCTACAAATGCAGAATGCATATTATTGTAAAGCCCATAACATATCTAAAAGCGTGTCAGCAAACTAGAAAGCCCATGGAAGACGTCGACTGACCTGCCCAGTGTATTACCAAAAAGTCTTCTGCTTCGCAGCAATCTCCCGAACCAGCTTCTTCCCCCCCATTGCTCCTTCACCGCCTCTATTTTCGCGTCGGACTCCTTGTTCGCCTTCTTCCGTTGGCTTGGCGGCATGGCAGCTTTGATCGCGACGAAAGTGGCTCGTGCAGTTGAATTTCTCCGCCAGCCTCGAGCGCGTCCACTTCTCAGGGCCCAACGCACGCGGGGCTGCAGCTCTACGAGTTGCTCGTCGCTCATGCGTGGGGGCAGAGCCTGTACTCCGAGGGGCGCAGTAGTGGTGGGAGGCGCACCGCCCCCTTCGCAACTGTCGGCGGCCGCAGCAGCGGCGAAGAGGGTGCCACGGTAGTTGAGTGCGGCGTGGGGAAGGTGAGCTTGCCATCATCGAGTGACTTGGTGGCGGTGGCTTCAATGAGCGGGTCGGTGGAGCGCGTAGGGGGCTTATGAGCTATTGTCGTGCGGGGCGTGTTGTTGCTTGTGATTTTGCGGGAGCTGCCGCCGCTGCGAGTAGCATAGCTGCGCTTGGCCAGAAGCCGGCTTGGAGGGACGCGAGGATTGGATGTCTCGGTTTGATCTACCTACCACGAGCAGTGACGAATGAATGTTAACGGGCGCGAGAATGCCTACAAAAGCGTGAAATAAGTAGCCTCATATATATACTTCTGAAAGTAAATAGCCCATCACTCTTGTCAAGTAAGAGATTAAAAATAAGTAGACAAAGGATCATCCTCTAAATATAGACCATGTACTTAGACCAAACGGGTACCTGATAGACAGCGGGGTCCTTTATATTGTTGAAAGCGTCGAACGCCAAAATAAGCAACCTCGCTCGAAACCCGTAGTATATGATTGCCCGTACCGGACAAAACCCTTAAAATGAAATTGAATGTTGTGAACTTGTGATCATCGATGAAAAGTTGTGAAAAGTTGTGAAATTTGTGATAATCGATGATCACAACTTATCACAACCTGCAGAATTGCTTTTATTTCGGCACCAGTGGTGAACTTCCAAAAAATGTTGTGAACTTTTCATCGATGATCCTCGATGATCACAACATTTTTTAATAGTGATTCTGACGTTCCTGACCTCCGCCACCCCCTGCTGCCGCCAAATGCCAAGACTTTATTTCTGTACCTGGGCTGATGAGGATCAGGCCCATCAACGCGCCATAACCCCGGATGGCCATCATCGTGCTATGCTGAGTCATCTTTTCTTTCCCATTCCAAACAGTCTCAGTGACTCCCTCGTCGTTCGCTGAGTCTGTGATCGTTCGACTAGGCTCTCATCTGCCGTAGTCGGAGTAGCATCCCCAGCAGTCGACCACGCATTCTTTGACGGCAGCAATGTCTCTCGCATGTGGCACTGCTCTTTGTTCTGTTTTCTACGAGGCCCCATTCGCCTCGGTGCTCACCATCGACTATGGCTCGGATTAGATCAAGGCCTCCCTGATGAAGCCCGGCGTGCCTTTCGACGTATTACTCAACAAGGACTCGAAGCGGAAGATACAGTCTTCTGTAGGCTGGAAGAAGACCGATCGACTCTTTGGATCTGATGCATACAACATTGTGAGTATATATCTGGCCTTCTATTGACTCTTGAGGCCACTGCTCAAAGGTCTACCCTACAGGCCGGCCGCTTCCCCCAAGACTCCTTCTCCTCCCTGCAATACCTTCTTGGCAACCCCCACGACTCCGAGCCTGTCTCCTACTTCGCCAAAATCTCCACGGCCGAGACGGTCCCGAACGAGGACGGCCGGACCATGCTCAAGCGCAGCGACGGCGTGGAATGGAACGTACACGAGTTACTCGCCATGCGATTCGGCTACATCAAGAGCCTCGCCGAGGACCTCGCCGGCGAGAAGGTGCTGGACACGATCCTCACCGTGCCGCCCTTCTTCAACCAGTTCGAGCACGACCACATCGTCGATGCGCTCGAGCTCGGCGGGCTGCGCATACTCGCACTCATCAACGATGGCACGGCGGTCGCGGTCAACTACCCCATGACGTGCGTGTTCCCCGCGCCCGAGTACCACGTCATCTACGACGCGGGCGCATCCTCCGTGTGCGCGACCGTCGTGCAGTTCTTCTCGGAGGGCGCGGGGAAGGGGAAGGCGGCCGACACGCAGGTCGCGGGCGTGGGCTACGACCGCGAGATCGGCGGGACGGAGATGGACCGGCGGCTGCGCGATGCGCTGACCCAGCCTCAGGCCCTCCTCCAAGCAGGCGCTAATGCCATAGTGGTATCGCGCCCGGCGTCCTCCTCCGGGAAAGACCTGCCCGCAGAGGCCACGGTCGACTACGTCGACACACCCGCCCTGGCCGCGCTGTTCAGAGCGCACGCCACCGAGGTCGTCGTCTCCGCCGTCGGCGGCCCGGCGCTCGGCCTCCAGCGGGGCCTGGGCGACGCGGCAAAGCAGGGCGGTGTGCAGCTCTTCGTGCCGTCCGACTTCGCGGTGGACACCCCCGCGTACAGGGCCGCCCTGCCCGCCAAGACCGCGGTCGCGGCGCACCTCAGCAGCATTGGGCTGCCGTCGCTGCGCGTCTCCGTGAGTCATTTTGCGCTGCGCTCGTCGGCGCGCACGTGGTACTCAGTACTCACCTGCCGTCCGCAGAATGGCCTGTTCATTATGTTCATCCCGTGGCTGCTCAACGTCGACTCTGGGAAAATCCACCTCGTCGGCACGGGCGACGGGATGTTCAGCGCCACGCACATCGACGACATGGCTGGATTCGTGGGGCATGTCCTGACACACCTTCCTGGCAGCTGCGTTCGATTACGCGGTGTATTTCTCCCGGTAATTTTGTATACATACTTGTATTTTCAGAACACCGGCACCTGCTTTCCGACATTCATGCACCGTGTCTTTCTGATAGAATTCCCAATAATACTAGTACGACGGAATAGAGTCTAGACAGAGGCCAGATCAGCAATCATTACTTAGCGGAACCACAACGACGGGCGCCCGGATCGCCCGATCCGGTAGTCCGTGGCGCGTTGTTCGTTCATCGTTGTTCACTCAATAGCGAGCTCCGAAAGGCGAATTGGATTAGATCTTGAGGTCAATATGTGGATACCATACTATATTATATGTTGCATGTTTTAGAATGAGAATTAGAGGTAGGTTGAGTGTGATTGAGGCGATATATGTGCGATAACCCCAATCATAGTCTTATCTTGTGATTTCGCCATTTGCTCTATCTAAAGGGATGTGAGCCTATTTTAGCAGATTAGGAACCGGAAAATTCAACTATAGCACGTAGATAACAGCCTCCTGGTGCCCGAATTTTTGACTTCAAATATATAAGGGTCCGTTAGTGTAGGTATGTAGTTACTGTGCGTACCAATCATCAAACTCTGTTGACATCCTGGTCTTTCTGTGTATTCCGTGTGCCCTCCTTTCCACATTCTCTCTATTGTAATTTTGTCTTCTACAATACATATATACACATCAATAAAAACTATTACACGTCTCAGATGTATATTATACCGCATTATACTTGTGCGAGACCCTGATTTATGGCCATTTTTCATGAGGTGACTCTGTGAAGCTCCAAGGGTTTAGGATATAGAAGTTTCTACCGAGATTCTTCATTATATACATGATATATACATTTGAGAAGGTAAGTTATCCTTATAGAACACTCCGAGTCCATATGTATGAGCTGTCGAGCATATCATAGTACCAGAGATAAAATCATTCCTCATATGGGCTTATACTGTATAACTATGAATCACCCCGTTGCGGAGAGTTTCATAAGAGCATACTAACGACTTTCAGATACTACAAGTAGCACACCAACATCAGGAGCAATATACATTGTGCATACATGAGGGAAAGTCCCTAGTTTGAGCGAAATACCCATGGTACACTGGCCCTAATGCATTTATTTTCATTCTAAATAGGTGGGTAGTAGTAAATGGGGTACACAAACGTTCTACAAACTCACAAGAAACCTCAGAGTCGCTGTGAGGAACGGGGAAGGTGTTGCAAAGCTGAGTGGCTGAACTTCAGCCACTCAGATTTCCAAATGCGGACTCATTACGATCAACAACAACGGCCTTTGGTCGTCGTCTTCCTCCCACCACATCCCCGTCCACCATGCTCCGTCCACCCCTCTACATCGCCCATGATCGACTGCAGTGGCCATAGGGGCCTGTAATGGTAACTCTTTACATATAACACAAATGTTTATACCCACTAACGACCCTGTTTGCAGTCGTTTCCCGATCGTCGCGCACCCTATCTGCACGCCCACACGTGCACTCAAGCATCTTACCTCCCAGACCCACGTCCACACACCTTCACTCGCACATGACCTATAGTTATCACTATACACTATCCTGCATGTACCTAGCATCTATATTAACTTCAATCTAATTCTTCAACCGCTCCGTTCCCTTATTCTACGACGTGATGTAATTTTAAGGATAAGGGTGTGATATTGTTATGGATACATACCCCTAATACATACCGATAGCGGCGGCGGCGGACGGCGAGCACGAGCGTCGGGATGGCGCCGAGCACCCGAAACATGATCACGGGGACTGACCTGGACTGACCTCCGAACGAACAAGTGCCTGTTTCCCGATCGGCTAATTTTCCCATCATGCCAAGAGTGAGACAACACATGCATGACTTTATTAATAGGTGGGTCGGCATGACGTGCCGGCATTGTGGCACTTGAATTCACAGCTTTTCATAACTTTTCACAACATTCGTAGCGTCTGGAGATGTAATTACAAAATTTTCAGGTTTTGAAATATTGTGAACTTGGGCTGTGATCATCGATGAACTTGTGAACTTTCAGACACAGGATGGGGCACTGCCATTCGAAATCAGTGTCTCGGCTAAAGTCTAAAAGGTTATCAAAATCTGTAAAATCTGTGAAATGTTGTGATAATCGATGATCACAGCTTATCACAACATTTCACAACTTATCACAACATTTCATCGAACTTCACAACATTCCATTTCACTTTCAGTAGTTTTGTCCAGTACGGTCCTGGATAGAGGGGTCGACTAGTCAACGTTGACTGGAGATGCTGTATAATCGACAAGGCGGCGGCGCAGCTCGATCGGCTTCTTTAACTATGTAAAGTTGTAGCACGGGCGCCAAATTTGGTTTGGCTCGACACCGCAAACCTGCATCCTCAAATGACATCAGTTGACTTCGTTGTTGGCCCGAGGCGACCAACCTAGTACTAGGCGAAAATCGAACATGTCAAGAAAGTAAGTAGTGTAGCAGAGCATTTAGCCGCTTCGTGACAAGGGTATGAGAAATAGTCAACGTGATTGCCCAGGAGTTATGAGGAGACTCGTTCACATCCTTGCCCCATTGCGCGGACCTGTTCTGACCTTGTATGAAATATCTGGATGGAGCGGACTCAGAGGAGTTGCACAGGAGGGACGCGATGCGGTGGCACGCCACTGATCAGCTAATGAGAGGGTTCCGAGGAGAGCCTAGTGCGACTCGCACCGGCCACTATTTGCTTCTTTGACCATTAACCACCACCATCTGTGCTTCGAAGCTTGTCTGTTCACTGCATCGTGCAAGGTAGCAGAGTAAGTGCACCCTCTATCGGTATGTAACATCTAATCAAACCGAGCTTCCCCAATGACATAGTCAAATAGTGATAGTAGTAAACTGTAATGCGCCAAACCAACGAGGATCGGCAGCGCCGCGCTCTGCTGTTGTCCAAACGCCTGGTGGAGATTGCAGTCAAAAGAGACTCGCTGTTTGTCCGGCTGGAGTATTTGGAGAGACAGGCGAAGTCTGTCCAGCGAGAGTTCAAAACGTTGCACAACTCGGACGCCCCGATTTCGACCCTTCCTAACGAAATGCTTGCCTTGGTTTTTGAAGCGGTCACTTTGGAACTCTCGTGTCTCATGTTGTTCGCCAGTGGCGTTGCATTGCATTGGAAACTCCCCAGCTGTGGAACGAAATCTCGTTTCAATATATCAGGCCCGGAGATACACAGATGGAAAGAGCTTTTTCTTTCCTTTCTAGGTGCAGGGTGTCGCCCATAGACGTCTCCGTGGTATTATTTGGCGGAGATGAGGTCTTACAGGATCTAATCAGTGACCATATGGGTCATTGTCGTCGGCTTCGCGTCACGGACACCAACACGCAGGCTTTGGACAATGTCATTCAGCACATCTCCCCCACCGCCGCCCCCCTTCTACGCTCATAACCACGGCGGCGAACTAATAGAGTTCCTGGCGCCACTGTTCCCGTCCGGTACTCCTCGTCTGAGAACCGCCGAACTCGGAGGGTTCTGTGTGTCTACCCTGCACTTTTGCATACCTGCTCTCCAAATCGATGACATCGTTGCGACTCACAGCCATTATCATCGAAAATGGAGATGCGGCAGCATACATGTCCTTTCGAGATGCTCTCATGGCTCTGCCTTTTTTGTATCACCTCGAGTTGCAGGCAGAGACTTTTGGTTTGATTCAGCCCCGCTTGCCCATCGTGCTTCCTACCATCCAGTTTCTGCATCTGGACGCTACCTATGACCCCAGTTTTCTTGATGCTATCATCAATTCCTTTCAGGCAGCAACTTTGGTAACACTGTCGCTAGGGGGGTGGCGCCATCATAGTCTTATCGAAGATGGACGGGAGCTACACTTTCCGTCGCTGGAACATTTGATCCTTCTGAACACTGCTTTTGAGCATCGCGATCTAAATGTGTTCGCCCGACGGTTTCCTGGAATACAGCGGCTGACTTGTCAAATGGTCACCGGCGGTGGGGAGAGGTGCGATGTTGAGTACATCCTCGGAGCTATGTGTTCTACTCGTGGTGATTGGGAGCCATGGCCTAAAATACAAGTCCTCGCGGTGTCAGCCACACATAATGACTTGATGCCCGTGCTATTATGCAGCATGGTTTCCATGCTACAACACAGAGGCTCCGGGATTTGTAAGCTCCTGTTGCCAAAATGTTTATCTGCTCACGAATATGTGGATGTGGATGCTATGGGTGAACTTAGAGAAATGGTCGAGGTGGAGGACTACTGCCTCGACTTGCCGAGGCCGTTCGCAAATCATTTTTGAAGGTAAATTCATACTATCATATGGGACGTTGAAATTACACATAACCTGCTGTTCCCGATGTGATACACTATTAATATTGGAATGTATCGCGTTGCCGCGGATTGCTGTCCTTTTAAGACATACTTGTCGTAGCGCTCACATATCAGGAGAAAAGGCACGATATCATATAGCTTTATAGAAGCTTTATGAGGGTCGTGACATCAAGAATTTTTTGGGTCAGTGTTACAAAGCTTTAGGGCGGCTTATAGTATCACGAACCACAAAATGTGCAAATTTTGCATAATTTGCGAACACGATACAATATGACTAAGGGGTGGGAAGGCATGGCAAGTTGATGCTCGATCCGAAGTTGAACGAACATCCCATTGCTTTACAAAGGACCTCGATTATCACAGTTGTTGCAAAAAAATTGGGTCTTCCAAATGCCCGCCAGTTATGTAATGGAAAGATAGAGCAACGATATGATATTGGAGAGCAAATACAGAGCGGTACAAGGCCTCAAACAAATCAATAGTGTGACAACCCTCAACTAGCATTGGATACATCCATCCCCATCCCTCATCCTGCCCCATATTCCCGTTGTGATGCGACACCGCCAAGAGGATAGCGACTCTTTTAGTCAGCGAGATCATACAATTCGAGTACAAGCCACTGAATTTCTGGAACCACTGGAGCGGCAAAGGCTTCGGTAGAGCACACCGATGGTAGAACTTGTGGCACCAGATCCACTAGGAAGATCCGAAGTCTAGAGAAGACCTGTAGAGACTGAGGACAAACATACGATAAAGCCACCTTCCTTGAGTCAATTCCAGCAGAGCACTCTAAGACAGGCCGCAAGCTTCTGGGTATTGTTACGCTTGATGCCTTGGGATCGGTGCCGGGATTGGGAGATTTCGAAGGAGATTGGTGATGGTGATGGTGATGGTGGGAGGAAGAGAGTGGATGTAGCACGACAGTAACCGCTGCAAGTAATTTATATGGGCGGAACATGGGGCCAAACAGATGCCGTTGAGAAGTTTGAGTGCGCTAAGACTTCAGGCACTCCGGGACAGTACCGACTTTCCCTCCCGAATCAACCCACGGCAACACAGACTATCCTTCGACCATGCAGAATGAGTTTGCAGGCAGTTCGTGAGACAGATGGACCAGCAGAAGTCTGCCCGAGTTCATTAATGTCCATGTTCGCCCAAGAATGCCACGGATAACGAAGAGCTTTAGGGTAGGCACCGAGATACTGGAGCCTTTGAGGGATGATCGATGAGGGCTTAATGTGTAGACTTAAGACCTTGTAGGCGAATGAAGAATCTGCAGCTTAGCTGAATATAAAGGCGCTGCAGTTGTCAGTCAAGGAAAGAACATCGCTAAGAGTTGGGAAGGGGGTGGTAGAAATGCTAAGGGATTTGCAAGAGCCTTACGAGGTCTTGTAAAGAGGAAGACAGGTTAGGACCCCGGAAACTCACCCCTATGCTTGTCCGGAAAATTGGCCAGACTCAGGCCTCAAATACGCAATGCGTGGGGGCTCAGATGACCTCAAATACGCAAAAAACGGACAGACAAAGTCACGTGATAGTCACAAAATCACCCAGATTTTGCGCCGCTGGCGCGGCGCTGCAGTGGAGGCTTGGACATGCGTATAATTACCATCATCAGTGTCTATATAGGTATATTTAATACAAACAAATCCCAAATTTCGTGTATCATGCTGAGCAGGCCGGCTTTTTCCTGCCAGCGCAGGGACACGGATTGTGAGTTTGGGCATATTAGCGAGAACAGATAATTTTTAGTAAAAATTATCTGTCAGAATGGGTTGCGGTTGGGGGGCAGCCGCTGTGACACACCAAAATTTGAGGCCGACCGTCCGGAGGCCCCCTGAAAACCAGGCATGAGGTCGGATCCTGGTCCGGGGGAAATTTTTGAGATTTGGGACTAGGTCGGATCCAATCCGGGGAATTTGGGGCTCAGATTTTGAAAAATTCAGTTGACACATCCGGGGGAAATTTTTTTCACTGAGTAGGTCGGAGGCGGCATCCGGGGAATTTTTTGAGGGTGAAAGAAAAAAGACTGCACCGAGAATTGAACTCGTGAAGGGGCGAAATTGGGCACCCGCGCAGAACCGTTACAGGTTGGGGGTTCCATAGATAGTACTTATTCACGGATATACTTAGTATGGATACCGGCGCTCCCCAACAGGGGTGTCGGGAAAATAAACCGAACCTCACCACCACAATATCATACCTTACTGTGCGCCGATACATTGTCCGTCACTGAACCAACAGGCAATAGCAGGATGAGGTCCCCGCTTTCTAACTTGAAGGTTCTTATACATTTGTTTAATGCTTGTACTGTTCGACTACTACATGTAATACTAGTAAATATTCCAGAATCACATGCTGGAAAGCGGGAACTGATGTCGGTTTTGACTCAGTTTGCTCGCCGCATTCGCTGGAGCTGCTGAATCCACGCAGGATTGCTCGTGCCGTGCCAGAGAGGCCAAATTTGGTGGTTTTGGTGGTTTTGGTGATTTTTGACGATTTTTGACGATTTTTGGCATTTTGGGGGCCATCCGGGGAATTTTTGAGCCTTGAGCGAGGTAGGAGGCTCCATCCGGGGAATTTTGGACTTGGAGGACCAAATTTTATCCGGGGTATTTTATTTTGGCTGGATCCTACCTCATGCCTGGTTTTCAGGGGGCCTCCGTCCGGCCTCGGCCCTCGAATACGCAAGACCCTGGACAAAGCTGCCTCTTTTGAGCCTCAAATACGCAAATTTTCGGACAGAGATGAGGTCAATTTTGGGCCTCAAATACGCAAAAAATCCGGACAAGGATAGGGGTGAGTTTCCGGGGCCCTGACAGGTTGACGGTCTCGGAAGCAGTATCAGGACATAGCACAGTGTGATTTCGAATTTCCTGATGTCATCCTCTTCCTGGACCGGTCACCAGCGACCGCACCCTAGCCAAGCCCCAAGCATACAGAATCCGCTTTCGAATGGGTCGACAGCCAGAGGGCGCTGCAGTGGGACAGTTTATACTACGTCGTTGGCATTGGCTCGACCGTCATAATTGAGCCAGAGGGCGGGCTCCAACCGAATTCAGATGCTCAACTTGGTGGATAGAGGATCATATCACTTGATGTGGGAGCAGTTTTAACTTTACTAGTACTGACGCCTGTTGTGCAGATATCCAGCACCACAACCTCCTCCAACCCGGCTCGACATCCGTCACCCTCCAGGGCTAAATCATATCCTTCAACAGCGGCGTGGCCAAATCTGATGCAAATATCGTTGACATCGAAAAGGCGCGCGTGTTCTTCGATTGGATCGTCCAGCCGAAACCAAAACCGATGTATGACGAGTGGCCCATTATCGGCGAAAGAGCCGGGCGCGAACTTCATGTGCCCCATGTGCCGTGAGTTCCCCCACTGCAGAAATGGTGTATGGCCGTGTCGTCTGCGAGCCGTATGTGCTCTTCCCTTTTGCCATGCGCCTGTACTTACACGATCTTCAGATACTTACGCCCCTCCCCATCGCGGTCACCTGCATCCTCCTCTCCCTCGTCCGTTATGTACGCGCCCCCGAAGACATGGACAGCTCAGCCCCCGGCCACACCCTGCCGCGCACCAGTAGTATCTCGCTCGCAAACCCCATATGTCCCACCCCTCCTCCTGGTGGGATCCGCGTACATGTTCGGCCAGAAATCCTTCAAAACCTCACGCATCTGCGCGGCCGAGGAGGGTGGTGACGAGGACGTCCTCAAGACATGATTCAGCTAATGCACTAGGCGGAGCGACTGTTCGCATCCGCTGTATCGACGACCCCGTTTCCCTGCCTCATCTTTACGCACCAATATTAATGACATCACGCGCACGAGCTCGCCGACTTTACGCCCACTCCCAACTCCTCCCAATGAGGACACCTGCTCGACCTCTGTTCCATAAACCATCGCCAAACTAGAATGGGAGATGGAGGGGCCCCCCATTGCGGATGCAGTGTAGGATCTGCGCCCGCCGCGCGCACGACCTAATGGATATACCACTCGTGGGTACTGGCTGCTTGCTCTCTCGCCCAAACGTCGTCACTCCTCCACGCCATACCTTGCACCAACAAGAAGATACCAACACCTGTATTGTCACCACATGGATCATAGCATTCTACGCCAGCAAAGAGAGTCTTCCTCCAATTCTCATAAAGTCGCTACGATTCTGTCGAGAAGAATGAACCCCAGCTGCATTGTGGTGCGTATGTTTTTTTTCTTGCATTCCTTCCCATCGACATCTACTGACTTGCTTCTCCGTAGTGTATTTTGTGCGGCCAACATGATTTATAACATGACGGAGGTGCAGCCGAGTATAGCATCGGAGCATTGCCGAGCAGTCCTCGCGAGGTGCAGAGGGTTGACATATTGCATGTTTGGTATCAATCTGGTATCGACAATTCTACGCTATGCTCGCGTAGTTTGGGTGTGCGTTTGTGGGCAACCGGCGTTGCTTGACCAGAAAGATACGCGCAGGAGTTGCGCAGGAGTGCACCCAACATCTCCAAGCTCGAAGCTCGAAGCTCGAAGCGCTCAAGGACGACCTAGTACCCGAGCCCATGCAGCAGGAGTCACGCCCACCCCTACATCAGCCCCTGTTTCCTCCTTCCTGTCTCAATACCACGCGAACATCGACGCCTCCCACTCCCTATCCCCACCCGTGCACCGGCTGCTGGGCTCGCTCGCGAACCCGAAGGACATTACGGAGTTCAAAGGCACCGGCGTTCGCGGGATGGCCACCAAGGGCGATATACTCGCGTTCCTCGTGCAGGCGAGCGTTCCGCTGGGCACGTTGGCAGGCAGAGAGGTTGTCAGCGAGGTGAAGCAATATATGTGGCACATGCATATGCAAAGGGGGCGGTTAAGGAGGTGAGTTTTTGCGCGCATGATAATGTCAATTTGGGATTGACTTGACTAACTCACTTGCGTGTAGCCTTTGGATGGAGACGCGTTGCGGAGGCTCATCGTGGCGAACACGCTCCAGTCGTCGGTGAAAGCGCGGTCTACTTCAGGTAGTTCGTCGACCTCCCCGCATGTGTCTATGAAGCGGCGAGATGAATACTCTCCATTTGATCATTGGTAGCACATGTGCATGTATAACGTGAACATGAGAAATCAATTTGACGTGCTACTACTCCACATAGCCACTGAAAGCGCGCACGACACCGAAACTGCTAGACGCCCATGGCACGCTAAAGCCTCGAGGCCGACCAAGCTCAAAGATTGCGACGGTTGGTCGATTATACAGCCATCTCACCAGTCAACGCTCACTCTCGTCTTTGGTGTCTGAGTGAATTTGATGGCTTCTTCTGCGTGAGTGCATCTGTTTCACTGAGGAACATCGGTGCTCATTTGTGGTGAAGCGGCGACCCCGGAACAAAGGATCCTTTCACCACTGCATTCACCAGCGCAATCGATCATCTCCCAGAACCCAGTGAAAATTCAACAGCACCGCGACTCACCGCGACTACCGATTCTATCACCACCGCTGGCAGTGCGGTAACGAGCGTTGTTCCATCAGATCTTTTGGGATCTTTTGTTTCGCTCATGGAGACTCTGAGCATCGTGGTCAAGATTGGGGACGAGATGGCCAAGGTACGTCTTCTCGGTTCCTCGTATCTCCACCCACTGATCTTATCGCCCTTCAGATACACCGGGAACCAACTTCTCTCACCACTTCAAAGCCACGACGACGGCATCACATCTGTGGGATTCTCACTGGATGGATTGAAGATTGTTTCGGGGTCGTGGTACAACACCATTCGAGTCTGGGATGCCCTCGCCGGGAACCAACTTCTCTCACCACTTCAATGTCACAACGGCGCCGCCACGTCTGCGGGATTCTCACCGGATGGGTTGAAGATTTTTTCTGGGTCATCGGACGAGACCATTCGAGTTTGGGATGCCCTCACCGCCCAAGAAGATGCCTGGACTGGTAAAGATGCCAACGGTAAATGCAGCAAAACAACAACACATGCTCATAATCCGGCTGAGGCCCTAGTGCGATTGGGCGAGGATGGATACTTTGTGGACGTTAATTCAGACGGCTATTTGAGCAGGCTCCCGAAACACTTCCATTGGGAACAACCGCTATTTTGCAAGTCCTCCTGCATTGGATGGAGTAGTATTATCGCGGCGGGTCCCAGTGGTCATTCATATCTACACAGGGACCACTCATATGTGAATTTTTCTGACTACAACTTATATACGCTCGGATAGCATATTCCAACATACACATGTACACTATTGAAAATACGCAGGCATCTAGCAGGCTTCAAGTTGACCTACGCTAGAGGCATGATATCTACAACCACACTTCTTGCCACATGTACTGCTTCACCTCGCTGACAACCCAGCGTGCCCAGCGGCCCGCCCGCCTGGCCGAGGAACGCGAGTGTATCGTCCTGAGTAGCCATTCCGCGCACACAGGTGCCTTTGATCTTCACGATGTCCCTCGGGTTCGCGAGCGAGCCTAGCAGCCGGTGCACGGACGGGAGCAGGAGGCGGGAGGCGTCGATGTCCGCGTGGGATGATTGCGTGGGGTCGACGTCCGGGGCGACTGGGATTGAGACAGGGAGGAGTCGTCAACAGGGGCCGGTGTAGGGGGTGGGGTGGATTCCTGCTGCTTGGGCTCGGGTAAATACTGGCTCGTCTTTGGACGCCTCGGAGATGTTGGGTGCACTCCTGCGCAACTCCTGCGTGTATTTTCTGGTCAAGTAACGCTAGTTGCCCCACAAACGCACACCACGGCTATACGAGCATAGCGTAGAATTTTTGATACCAGATTGATATCAACCATACAATACGTCAACCCTCTGCACCTCGCGAGGACTCCGCGGCAATGCTCCGATGCGGTACTGGGCTGCACCTCCGTCATGTTATAAATGAGGTTGCCCACACAAAACACCCTACGAAGATGCGAACCAGTAAATTTCGGTGGGAGGGGTGCAAGAAATAAACAAACGCACCACCATGCAGCTGGGATTCGTACTTCTCGACAGAATCGCAGCGACATTATGAGAATTGGAGGAAGACTGTCTCTCAAGGTATAGCGTAGAGGGGTGACGCCGTTCGGGCGAGAGAACGCGCAACAGGTACCCATGAGAAGTCTATCCATAAGGTCGTGCGGGTGATGCTCCTGCCTGCGCAGATCCTCCGCTGCATCCGCAATTGGGGCCCCTCCACCTCCCGTTCCAGCCGGGCGAGGTTTTGTTGAATAGAGTGCGCAAAGGTATCTCCACGAGCAGGAGTTGGGTGCGGGCGCGGTACCGATGAGCCATTATGTTATTGGTTCGACGAAATAAAACAGCGAAGCGGTATCGTCGATGCAGCGCTGGACATGTCGTGGGCCAGTTATCAATGTTATTTGTAGGTGTGAGAATTGTCAAAAGGCGGGTCAGAAGAGCGCCGGGGGGCTTTCCCTAGCCATTCTTTGCTTCGTCAAGCTCGGATGTCCCGAAAATCAAGCCCATCGTTGCGCAGAGCCAATGGGCGTTTTGAAGGGTTTTGCATGCTTCTTCGCTATATTTTGTTTGTGCCTCGAATCAATACATTTTATTGAGCGCATACTACGAGAGCTCCGTAGTATCAGCAATGTATGCCTCAGGATTTCATCGAAAATCGCCAGAGATCCGCAGGAAAAAGTGTCCCAAGCGGCACCCTGTCCAGATATCTCAAACGAAGTCAGAACAGGCCCGCACAATGGAGCAAGGGCGTGAGCGAGTCCCCTCGCGGCTGCTGGGCCCTGGTGGATCGCGCAGAGGATGAGGCACAAGATGGTGGACGTGCCGCTGAAGATCTGCGGGAGTTGGAGAAGGAGGGCATGACCTGGATGGCGGCGAAGTGACTTTGCCGATGTTGTCCCTGTTATCGCGAGCGAGGTCAAGTCAGTTCCAGCTACCACGCCAGAACAGCTCGGCACGCACGAGTCTGTAAAGCCAAACGTGGATTTGACCTGGTTGTACGAGACCTGCCGGGAGATCCGGGACACGGTGCGGTAGGGCTCGCCGCCCATGTAGTCGTATTCGCTGAAGATGAACGACTTGTTGATGTCTAAGCACGTTGGTGCTGTGGTCCGCCCACCAGAACCGAAGCGGCCCAACGAGCTGTTCGTCCCCGCGTTCTCCCTCTCCCCGACCGACGCCGTGCAGCGCTTCGCAGAAGGCCTGTTGAACTTGCCCGGGCTCTTTGAGATCTCCGCGAACGACGACGCAATGACGTTCTGCTCGAGGCGAAAGGGTGGTGGGGAGAAGAGGGGACGGTATGGGCGCAGGTTGCACAGATGAGGGGGCTCGGCAGCGAGGTTCGCGGTCCTGGAAAACTGGACGGCGATGGACACGCGGAGGCCAGCGATGACAAGCACCGAGACGAAGACAGTGGGGCGTTCATGGCGACGTGCGCAGGCTTCAGTGGCGCGTACGCATACGCGGGCCCCGCGAAGGCGCGCGTGCGCGCATGGGCATTGGTTCCTGCATTGGGGCATATGTGGGCGCGGCATGGCGTGGGGGCTGGCCAGCAGGGGAGGGCTAGTGCGATGGAGTTGCGTGGGTTGGGGGTGGTTGGCCACGAGGGAGACGAGTGCCGTGAGCGCGGGAGGGGCTCGCCTGTCAGATTATGTGAGGACGTGTCGGCTCGCGTTCACACTAGGTAGGAGGGTTGGAAAGCGTGCTTGCGCAGGGTCCTGGCGAGGCCCCCACCGCCGCGACGTGCCCTGCCCTCACATAAACGCGTACTAAAGGCCGCAACTCCTGAGACGTCGGTGATGGATTTGCTGCCCAGCGCAGCCTTGCTGGTACATAATTAGGCTATGCACGCTGCGGTGCCTCTGGTTAAACCCTGTAGTGCGGCAGCACGTATAGTTGATGGGGTGGCTGGGTGTGCGGCCCGAGCTTGAGGAGGGCCCGTTGGTAAGAAGGTACGGTCCTGTGGAGGAGGATCGGTGCAGCGGGGGCGCCGGCGAGGGCTGCGGGCTCGTTTTCGAGGAGAGGGTGTGCATTTGGAGGCGGTAGAGGTAAGCTGTGAACTTGAAGTTGCCAGGATCCGTGGTCGCAGGAGCGGCAGGGGGATCGGAGCTGGTGTATGGTTGGGTTGGGTGAGCGGGAGAGGCGGATGTGATTAGCTAGATCTTCAAAGTCTGCGACCCGACTACGTAGACCGTCTTGTCTCAATGAGGTGCGCGATTATGCCATGGTGTCTCACTCGTTCTGCGCTTGCACCAGCTAATGCGGGAGTCTGAGCAATGCCGTTACATACGGTAAAGGGCGACTTACTTACCTTCAGACCAATTGATGTCACATTCCACGAGGTTGACTTAGGATTTGAAAAGCGCGTGATGAGACCAGTGGGTGGAGCTACGAGCGACCGGGAAGACGTGCCTTGGCTTTCGATTGAGGGCAATGCAACCTCGTCCAACAGAAATATGATCCATCGTACGCCAAATGCTAATCATAAGAAACGGTAGCTGGACGCGGAGGAAGGTTGAACAGTGCCTAAATTATAATATTAGAACAGGCAGGAGTCCGACGCTCGGGCCCTTTGACTTTTACATCCACCAACATCACGAAGTTGTCGTGAATCTTATAAGGTCTATATAAGGTCATATATAAGTAGGCACACATAAATATATTACGACCACCTTATATGTCAATATATCGCCATGTATTTATCGCAATCCTCGCGGATATCTGCCCGAGCGGTCAATGGTGCACATATTGGCCGCTCTGGCAGCATCTCGCATAATTAGTACTTTTAGTCATCTGACTTGGCAATACATAGCAGATATACATGAGCCACTGGCAGCTATATTTACGTCTTTGCGATAACACGCGTTTTATCGTATCTTTGCGATAGCACAAATTTTCTCGTACCTTTAGTCATCCGACTTGGCAATACATAGCAGATATGTATGAGCCACTGGTAGCTATGTTTGCATCTTTGCGATAGCACGCGTTATCTCGTATCTTTGCGATAGCACCGATTTTCTCGTACCTTTAGTCATCCGACTTGGCAATACATAGCAGATATACATGAGCCACTGGCAGCTATATTTACGTCTTTGCGATAACACGCGTTTTATCGTATCTTTGCGATAGCACGCGTTTTCTCGTACCTTTAGTCATCCGACTTGGCAATATATAGCAGATATGCATGAGCCACTGGTAGCTACATTTCCGTCTTCAAGATAGCACGCGTTTTCTCGTGCTTTAGATATAAATGGCAAATACCCCGTGTTTGCCCGAACATTGAAAAAATATCATGTTTTCAATGATGCATCAATTTATCCGACACGGCGTCGTGGGCACATATATTGTGCCTGTGCGGAATAGTCCACTGATTTGGTCAAACACTGACAGGCGGCATAATTTGTGCGGAGCACATTTTTTTTGTTAATCCAAAATGATGGTAGTAGGCGCAGAATTGTGATATTGTATATATAATGAGTTAGAATATTATGGCACCCAATAAAATATATGCGCGAATTCACGCGTTCCCCGCCGCTGCCGTCGCCGCTGCTGCTGCCGCCGCCGCCGCTGCCGTCTCCGCCGCCGCTGCCGCCTCCACCGCTGCCGCCTTCGCCACCGCTGCCGCCTCCACCGCCGCCTCCTTCACCACCGCAGCCGCAGCCGCCATGCTATCTTCCTTGGATTGGCGCTGTTCCATCATACGTAGCACGGATGAGCCACTGCGGAGGGGGGCTACGACAGTGCCCCTGTCGCGCCCAAATATCTGCCTGTATAAAGG
>KV417898.1:15106-27148 GCA_001630335.1 Athelia psychrophila
AGAGACGATCGGCGCCGATCGCGAAAATGCCGGATTCGGCCATTTGTGGCGCGCCGCTTGTTCACCGTCCTTGAGCTCAACAGTGAGCTCGCACATGTAGATAGACAAAGATCCTTCATTATTTACATATAATAGCTATGTTGGTACAACATCCAAGTCTTAGAATTGCAATTGAAGGTGTGTTGAACCAGATCGCGCGATACATGTGTGATAAGCCCGATTGACAGGTTGTTATCTCTCAGATTTGTATTCCGTCTATCTAATTAAATCCAAGCCAATTGAAGTAGATCAGGCCATGGATTATGGTTATATAGTGTGTATATAACAACCTCCCGGCGTCCGTCTTTTCGACTTCCAACATATAAGGGTTTGTTAGTGTATTTATGTAGTTACTGCGTGTATCAAGCATGAAACTCTAGTCACATCCTGGTGTTTCCAGGTATTCTGGCCACCCTCTTCTCCACATTTACTCTATTGAAATTCTGTCTTTTGCAATACATTAGTATACATCAGGGCAAGTCATTCTAAGTATTCAAAGCATTTTATATCGCTCAGTATCTGTGTCAGACTCCAATTTGTGGTAAAAAAGCGGCACCCCTATCATCTCTCTAAGTATGCCTTCCTAGTTGAAGGAGGGTAATTTCAATGTACTGTACCTACTGTTATATATGCTAAGTGACGCTACAAGGCTTGGCTGCACTGATAAAGCTTGTAGGGGCCATGCATCACAGCCCAGGGAAGGGATGGCATAAGAAATGGTAAAAAGCGATGTCCTATTCATCTACAGGTCGTATATCCACATACAAACTACCTAGGGAGGCTCAGGGAAGAGTCATTAAGTGCTTACCGAGGTATTTGAGTATATATAAAGTCACAGGAACATAGCAGGGCACATATGGGGAGGAAAATCGCTTATAATGAGTGAAATCAGGGTATTTTATGTGCTGTAAGTGTTGAAACATACTTTTACCCTCAATATAAGCGGTATACACATTGTAAGAACAATAAATGAGGTCCTTGGGGTGTTAGAAGGATGTGAGGAGGCACGGCAGAGGGAACAGTGGTCGAAAATACCTTCAGCCACTGCAAGTTCCCAAATGGAACCGTGGGAATGTCGCTCAATATCACCTTCCGTGTCGTCCCGCTGTTGTTCTCGCTCGTTCCGACCATGTCAACCACCGCTATTCCATCGTCCGCTCTCGTTCGCCATCCCCCCCTCATTATGTGTTGACCGAGAGTCCTCGGGTCCCACATTGTAAGTTTTTATGCCCACTGTATCGCTTAACAGCTACTAATGGTTTCTCCCTCTAGCTACCGCAGAATCCACCCTCGCAGCATGGCCGCGCCTGCAACAACAACCACCATATCCACCCGCTCCCCTCACGTCTTATTCACATCCACTTGGGCCAACCACCACATCCATACGCTCCGCTCACGCATGTTTCATTTGCATCCACCCGCGCTCGCATTGGCCCGTGCAGCCCACACCTCACGTAGCCCGTAGTTGCAACCACCTACGCAGCCGCATGCGCACACGGCAGCCACACTCGCGTGCCCACCACAAGCCACGCACATAGACACCCCCGAAACACGCTCGACCGCATGCCGGACTCGTGTCCCCTGCCACTCGCCGTGCACCCTCCAGCCACACGCGTCCACCGTGGGCCCAGTTTGCGCTCGCCCACCAGCTGCCGTACATCCGTCCCACGCGCAGTCGCAGCAAGCGTGCTTGGAACTGGGCCCTACCCGAGCCCGCCCCTGCAGCCGCCTCCAGGGCGGCCCGCATCTGAGCTCGCGGTGTCCGCATTCGCCGCCACCCGCACTAGTACGAGCCGCTTGGCCCCACCAGAGCTCGCACCCGCCCTTCACCTATGCTCACAGCCACCGCCCTATACCCACTCCGCCTACCCCAGTCACCGGCACTCGCTGCCATCGGCATCGGACTGGCGCCTCCACCGCCCGCGCTCACACCTACCCACAACCACTCGCGGTCGCTCCTCCACCAAAACGTTCAGCCGCGTGCAATCTAACCGCGCTCGCTGGGGGCTCTTTCCGTGCACTTCCGCCCACCCGCATTGGCACGCGGACCACCGCACCCGGGTGCCTATATATTAGTTTTTTTGTATTTGTTCAGGGGGATGACGGGTAGCTTCGCGCTGCCCGCTTGTTATTTTCGGGCCAGGGGGCATGCAGGAGGGCGGGCACGGGTGGCCTGTTTGGCTGCTGATGTGTCCGTACCGCCGGTTCAGCACAGCTTCGCGCTGAGGCAGTTCCGGTTCCTGGCTGGGTCGCTTTGCCGCTCAGTTACGCTTTTTGGCGTGGACGGCACACCTGCGGTCCGTCCACGGTGTGTTGTGGTGCAGGCCGAAACGCCTAATCCTCGCAGTTTCAGTTGAAGATAGGGGCTCAAATCGCCCCATGGGGCTGGCATACGAGTACTAGATAGACAACTTTGTATTTACGTACAGCATCATAATTGAAATGTCCCATCAATCCCAAAATGGCCTGTATACTCAGCTTCCAGTGCCGGTATGTATGAGATACGTGCCACCACACGTTATGAAACCAACATATATTGATACTATCAATTATCATAAAGAAATGGTAGGTATGCGCGGGCGGAAAGGGCATATGCCCCCTAGCGGCCTGCATTGCAATGCATAGAGGTAAATTCGGCTCTGAATAATACGGTCAAACTCGCAATGCGGCGCCTGAATTATTTCAGTGCATTGCAATGTCGCTACACGGACTGGTGTATGAGTGGGACACTTGGATCTGCTTGAACGCCGCTGGATGTCCTTCTTCAGGTGCTTGAAGCTCGGTGGTCGCACCCAGCAACATTTTGAATTTTTACTGGCTTGCTGCTGCTTAAATGCTGTTGAGGGCAAGGAGACGGGCGGCCCGCAGTTAGTTCAACGCTTTCTGACTTTCCAACACACGATCGATGCAGTCAATTCAATCCTTTCCGGGTCGCCTCGTTCGCCTCCGGGCAGATTCGTATGTTCCCATATGCCGCAGGCTGATAATTCATCTCAGGTTTCAACCCTCATTCCAACAAAGGCACTCCGGCAGGCGTAACACAAAGGCTAGTCTCCGTTTGCACATATGCACATATGCAGGACTCCACCCATTCGTCTCGAGATCTGGTTGCTCCATGTTTCTCCAACGGAGAATACTTAGCCATTGCATATGCACATTTCAGGGTCACCACGCAGCCCACTAATCGCTGCTAGGCTTCTCATGGCCTAGTCGCATCTCGCTCTCTGCCCCTAACTTGGTGGCTACAAGTACGAGGTTCACTACGCCTTACATCCTCCAGTTCAATCATCTATTCCTCCTCCGCCTCCTATCCTACACACTATACAGCCATGCATTTCTCCACTGCTGCCATCATAGGCTGCTTCCTTGCCACCTTTGCTGTGGCCCTCCCGCTCCACGACATTGCTGGTAAATTCTAAATCATGTTCGCTTGCCCAGCAATATGTGCTAACACGTTCGTAGCAGTCGGTGCTCGCCAAAACGTCGGCAGCGGCGACGCTGGCAACACCGGTACTGGTACAGGTGGAGTTTCCCTCAAACTTCGCCAAAGCATCGGCAGCGGCAACACTGGCAACACCGGCACTGGTACAGCTGCAGGTCCCATCGTACGTCGCCAAAGTGTCGTCACCGGCGACACTGGCAACACCATCAACAGTCGTCAAAATATCGGCAGCGGCGACGCTGGCAACACCGGTACTGGTACGGCTGCAGGTCCCATTGTACGTCGCCAAAGTGTTGGAAGCGGCAACACCGGCAACACCGGTACTGGTACTGGTGGAGTTTCCCTCAAGCTTCGCCAAAGCCTCGTCACCGGCGACACTGGCAACACCATCAACAGTCGTCAAAATATCGGCAGTGGTGACGCTGGCGACACCGGTACTGGTACATTTGCAGGTCCCATTGCACGTCGCCAAAGTGTCGTCACCGGTGACACTGGCAACACCATCAACGGTCGCCAAAATGTTGGCAGCGGCGACGCGGGCAACACCGGTACTGGTACGGCTGCAGGTCCCATCCTACGTCGCCAAAGCATTGGCACAGGCAACACCGGCAACACCAACACCAACAACTTTCGCGCTGAGGTGGGTTGCGGCGACACCGGCAATGGTGTCAATGGTATCACCACTCGCGCCGATTGTGTGGGCGGAGTCAACGCCCGCGATGACGCCCAGTTCTGGTTTGTACACCTACCACATACTATTTTGCCTCGCCCTGATCAAGTACATTTATTCAGAGAAAGTCGACCACAACAACAACTAGGTCATCCAGCGCAATGGTGATTCCCGGTAAGTGCCTCAAAGGGCTATTTTTAATCGATACTGACGCATCTTTGCCATTTCAGGCCCTCAACCGTCTCGATTGAGGGTTTCATTGTCCTGCCTTGCTCTCGCGGTCCTACGAGTTGAATATTACCATGCCCCACCACTTCCTGCTACTGATAAAACCATTCCTGCTGTAATACCGACTCAAGTACATACCATAATCATCAATGCTTTATTTTGACTGTCACTTTATCTGCTGAATGTCTTACATTGCGAATCCCGCCCAATCAAAGAAAGGCCTGGTAAGAATTTTCACGAACGTTGCATCGTCGGTCGATGCTTTGCCCAGGACACCAGAACTTGGCTCGCCTCCCGCAGTTCACTTCCCATGCTGCTGTTGTGATACATGCGTCTGGCGCAGAAGGCAGATATCTCTTTACAATTACCCCTCTTCTTCCACTGCACCGTCGCGGCAGCACCTGCAGTCGGCAAACATATTCCCTACGCCACGCACGCCAAGGCCGCATTTGCAGCAATTCGGATACCTAGCCTCTCAGGTTGACACGTGCTGCAATTTCACTAAAATTGCAGACACGAAAGGATAGAACTTATCGGCTCAGAACTGGCTATCATTTGCAGTGAGAGATCTGGCATTCGGCGTGGATGGGCGCTAACCGCTAAGCTGTTACACAAACTACTGTAATGCCACTACAGCTCGTCACATCTTTAGTGGGGCGGTTTCTTTCGATATCGGATTCCAGTCCTTCATTTTTTGCGGAGAGTATATATATTTACCTGCCGGTGTTCCGTTTATCCTCCCAAATTTCTTGCCCAACTCCGAGCATGGGTAGTGGAGTATGATTGCCACCCAATCCGCTGCAATGAGAGTGTGAGTCTTCACTCGATGTAATTAACAGTGTGATTCAACTTAAATATACCATGCCATAGATACATGGATTAGATACAAGATTAAGTAACGGCCAGAGGATGAAAGCTGAAAGGAGCTATATTGGTTGCCGCCAGAACCTCGCCAGAACCTCCGTCGTTTGAATCCCCGCGGTGCTAAATAGAACTACCCTTTGAATTAACTTTCGTGGATATCGTGCGGCACGCCGCCCATCATCCGCCTGTCTTGCTCCTTCAGCTGCCCGAGTTCCCTTTTCAGCTCGCAGCGACGCAGCGTCACTCATTCTAGATCGCCCCGCAAGCGAACCGGTGCATGGAGGTGGTATATGCCGTCAGAAATAGATGAACAGAAGCGTGCCGACCACGATAGCCGCCACGCCCCAAGCACACCACCGATGATCGCCCCGGTGTCGAAAGTCTTCGCCGCCCCGGGAACGACGCGCATGAGGCGCTATGAGCCAGTTGACCAGAGCACTGAGATGCCTGCTGCTCACGTAGAGCAAATAGTTGAACAGAATCACCCTATTATTCGCGTTCGACGTCGCCTCACGAACATAATTCGTCGTTGATAGCGAGGCATTGCGGTACGTGAGTGTCGTTCAAGTTCATGGCCCCGTCCGACTTATACGTGAATGTGTGCACAATGTCGCCGCTCAGCTGCACATTGGCTGTTGTTTCTGAGCGCGTGCCCCTGCTTCTGGTTTGGCACCACGCAGAACAGGTACACCGCTGTGCCTTCCGTACGCCTGCATCAGTACGTTTTGAAACCTCTCGAGATCGAAAGTGAAGATGCACCCACCCACGAAGCCCATCGTCACGGACGGGTATCCATCTGTTGTACTGTACAAGCCTTCGTACTATCCCCGCTTGGACCAGCTGCATTCATAGCGGCCGTGGCATTGTGCACAATACTCGTGGCGTTGGCCTGAGGGTCCCCATTCCTATTGCGGCGGGCCAAATGTCACGTCCCCGGAAATCCTGTCCCAGATGATGTTTGTGGGAGGCACAGCTGCCACCACACGTAGGAAGAAGACCAAGAGCAGACCCGCAGACTGCCCGCCGGGGGTGTCAAGAGCATCGAGTTAGATTAGGAAGGGAACGGCTCCAACGAGGACCTGTCGAGTGGGGAGGTGATGGGCTATAAACTCATTTTGATTTAATTGATCAAGACTCGAGGGTGGAATCTCCATCTGCGAGCTCAGGCACCTCAGCTGGTACACTGTCGACCTTCGCGCGATTGTAGCAGCAGCGTGACTTGTGGCTAAACAAAAAAAAAGCAACGATCTGCAGGAAGGCTGGATTGGATACATCGCTTTCTGGCTGCCAGACACGATATCCGGAGTTCGAGAAGGCTGAACGGATGTGTATGCATAGGGAGATGAGGCTAAATATGCCCGATCGGCAAGGTGGAAGCCAAAAGATCGCGCGACTCACGATTGGTTTACTACAGATTTTTACTTCAGTTACTCTGGATCTTTTTCGTTCACATAGACCATCACGCCCATGAAATAACATTTTAGTTATTGCATAATCTCGACGATTTGGTATTTTGCACCAGCACTCGTGAGAAAATCAACATTGTGGGTCGCAAACCGGAGCTTGACATGCTATTTTAGTAGTATTTTCTATCTTCCTCCACGCCGAACCACTCAAATTGCATCTGCTGGAGACCTCGAATGTGCGGTAGAAACTGTATGGATTCAGTCCTGGACCCGTAGGATGAAGCCGCACATACCTGGCGACTGGCATGCCGCACCAAATCGCGTCGGTTTGTTCTCCAAACTACACTTGAGCCTCGCGCCCTTTCCCACGTGAAGCACTCCCGCCTGCACCAGTTTCCATGCGCGCACCTAGCAATCACCTGCACCCCTGGCCTGTACCGGCATGCAGCTTTCCCTCAGCCTGTCGTCCAGCTTGATCCGTGGGCCTTACCATAGGCCCTGGAACGCGATCGCGATGGGCGACGGTGAGGGTCGGCACCACAAGTCCTCGACAATAGACACGCGCAGGAATGTCACTCCCGAGGCTCTGGCCCCCATTACCCCGTTACCTCCAAGCCAAGTCCACCCGCCCGCGGCTAGCTGCACGCCCGATCGCCGCACGCACACTCGCAGCTAGCCGCCCGCCCGCTTTCCGCTTGCAGCATGCACACTCGCAGCTAAGGCATATGCACGCCCGCGGCCCACGCGCATGTATTCCCGCAGCAGACACGCCAGCGGCCAGCGCATATGCCCCCGCACGCACCAAGCCCACGCGGATGCCCCTGCACCTTCTCCCGTTACACAACGTGCCCACGCATCCCTCCACCTGCCCCACGCACGTGCATTCCAACACGCGCGCATTTCCGCACGCCAGGCCCCAGGTGCACAGTACACCCATCTGCCCCCGCGCGCATGCCCACCAGGCCCCACGTGCACGCTCACCGACCCCACACGCACATCCACCAACCCCCACGTCGCGAGCTTCAGAGCTCGGCGGTTCGCGCTACCGCTGCGCGCCCCCCCTATGTTCTCATCCCGCCCAGCATCGCCCCAACGTGCTAAACCCTGGACCCCCACTTCACTCTAAACGGATATGGGGGATCCACATCGACGTTTTCCAGCCATCACGTGGCGCCCACTGCTGAGCAATCCCGAGAACGCGGGCCGTCTCTTGCGCTCGACCAACGCCGTCGACGCCTCAATCCGGCCAACGCCTGTCTCCTCCACGCTCGAACAGGACGCGGTGCACATATGTCGATGCTTTACAGCCATCGCAAACGATCCACCACCGCGCAAACCAAAGAACGCGGCGGCCCCCGATTGCCCTCCGCGTGCCAACCACACGCACCACAACCGCCCGCGCGCCAACCGCCCACTCCCCAGCTTCCCGCTGCCATCGCATATGCACCCGCTTCCGCGACCAATCGGCGGAGCTATGGTGCAGTATATTTTATACAATATTTGTGTGCACTAGTATTTTTTTATATGATATTTGTACCAGACATCGTCAAGAACCCCATCGACGATATCTAATGAGAACGTCGCCAGCCCGCAACCACTCATCAAAAATGTCTCATAGCCCAGGCCATGTACTGGTGCGGCGGGCCGCTACCGGCCAATATATTTTTTCCCGATGAAACTGCTTGGGCCAGCTAGGAATTCAAGTTGATCCACTACATATTGTTTCTCGACCTGGGGCCAGCTGTTCTAGCGATCCTAGCGATCCTAGCGATCCTAGCAGCGTGTCAAGTTACTGATGCTACTACTTAACTCAGATTGCGACGCTGATCTTCTCACAAACATCATGATGCAACTCTCTGGTGTCGAAAACGCGTACGAAGTACCGAGTATTATTCCCGCAGCCGTTCCATCATTCATGTCTTGGCCCAGGTCGAAATTGCAGCTGTCACGATTCAGAGCCTATGAATATGAACGATGGCTGCAGTTCCCCGTGCGCCAGTCAATCCATCCCTTCCACGTCACAGCTCTAGACTCTGCCAAAAGAACACATGGAATCTCGCATGGCAAGCTCGCTTCACTGCATTCACACTCAGGATGATGGATGCATCCACACCACGTCATGCACCACTACCCGCCAACAGTCCATTTCAACCACGACCCCCGCCAGACAAGCAGCGGCCTCGCCCAGCTCTTGGTAAACAGCGTGACCACTGCCGCCCCCGCGCTTCTAGAGAGCGGGACGGTTCAAGACAGGACCTGTCTCGACGCTGCTCGAACGAGCGGACGAACCGAAGCTATACCCATATGTGATGGAGCCACGAGCCGATCTCTGTGACGTCATTTGCCGTGGCCCAAACCACCCAAAAGTCAGGCCGATTGCCATTTTGGACCTCATTTTGAACTTAAGGCAAGGTCTCATGTCACAAGTGCATATGAACATGTGAACTGGTCGGTGACCTCGGTCATAAGGAATTTGCTTGAACCTAAGGTAGTAATTATACAGTATGGCCCAACTCGGAATTGGCGCCTATCATCAGACTCTAATAGGGCTTTCTCGAGCTTGTAATTTCCTGCCATTCTCTTATCTCACCGTTCCCATAATTGTCGGCTGTCTACACCCCTGGCCCCATATCTGTCGTATTAGTATTGCCTGGGGCGCCTGCAAAGAATGCATCGGCCTGTATCTTGAATAGCTTGGCGTACTCAGACTCGTTTCCCATTAGTTTTGCGTGTGTCCCCATCTCGGCTAACATCCCATCCTTCATGCATCTGCATCGATTGTTTCAGCACATCATCCGTCATAAGAAAGCGAATTTATAGTACTCACATAATCACATCGGCATGCTTCGTAAGATGCCCAAAGCGATGTGTCACGAAAAACATTGTCTTGCCGCCCTTTGCTTCCCGCAGCCGTTGGAACAGCTCCAACTCGCCTTGAGGGTCAAGAGCGCTCGATGGCTCGTCAACCATGCAGCAACGAATTTTTCTCGAGCGCAGGCGCATGAAAGTCCGTGATCTAGAGTACATCTATCAGATTTAGCTAATAAGAAAAGTAGGGAAGGCTGGACTCACGCTAAAAGTCTCTGAGTCTCGCCCCCTGTGTAACAATGGTTAGAGAGCGTCGATGTAATCAATCACGGGAAGGCGCACCTGAAATATTGATCTTCTTCTCCAACTTGTCAAAAAGCTTCTTTGTACTCTCCCTAGCATCATCACCCACAGTTCCCATCTGGGCTGTTGCTACCGGCTGCAACGTGGTATCAAACACATCTTCAAACTTCTCTATGAACCCCAACGCTCCGCCCAACTCGGCCGCATGCTTCACTTCACCAACATCACCAACATTGCTTGGGCAGCCCAGCCCAATATTCTCCCCGATTGAAAGCGGATACACGATGTGATCCTGGCTGAGATCGGCTGTGGCTTCTCGAAGGTCCGAAATTCTGTAAGATGACATGTTCAGCCCATCGATGAGGATGGTACCGGACGTAGGGCTGTATAGGCGATTTAGGATCTTCATTAAGGAGGACTTGCCGCTGCCGTTGGCACCAACTATGACCACGAGCTGGCCAGGCTTTATGGAGAATGAGATGTTGCATATCGCTTTTCTGGTGGATTTACTCCCAGCGTATTCAAATGATAAGTCTCTGTTAGATAGTTGAGTTCGGATATATATGCAATTGGTGGAGGAAGCGCACCGAACTTGGATAGCCATGCCTTCCCCCGTCGTATCAGCACACGGATACGGCACGGTCCCTTCCTGCACCTGATTATGCATCTCAAGGGAGTCGTATATCTTCTTCACAAGATGTATGGTGTCTTTGAACATTTTTCCGTCATATATGAGCCTGCTGAAATTGTGCTGCAGTTTGGACGACATCTGCTGAAGAGTGGCAATCGCTGCGAGCGAGAAGCCGCCGGGCGATAGGATGGCGTTGACAGCATAAAAAACCTTCAGATCGCTGCGTTCATTACGAGGCCCCGTGGAAGGTAATCAAAATCACTAACAATCGGCAGTGCGTCTAACAAGTCGCAGCAGACATCCCTAACAGGGGTGCCTCGTCGCGAATACTGTTCGATGGCGTAGTCGTCGCTGATGTCTCCAAGCGCCTCCTGCGCCTTTGCGTACTCTGCACATGATATCAGCACGACCTTCTGAATGGGTATTATCTATCACGCACCATCAACAATATAGGAAGAAATATTTCCGGTGATGACATCTTGTCTATACGTGCCCTGTGTTAGCTCCCTCAACGCTCGAAGACGGAGATAGTGTTCATTGTTGGCGTGGATGATATAAGCTGCGCGCGCAGGTCGACGTCCCATGAGTATATGGAACCAAGTGGGCTTATGTAATGCTTGCATTAGGACTCACATTTTGTCCATAAATTCCTCTCGGTCAATACTTTAAATACGGGCATCGCAAGACAGCACACTATGAACAGAGGCCCACAATAATCGCTCTGCGACACGTGGAGCATGAACAGCAGCTGCGAGAGCGTGGAGAAGCCCACAGTAGCAATTGAGATGTTTGCTCTAAGCACGCGCCAAGCGTCTCTAGGGACTGCCTGCTGTTTGCTGCTGTTTTCTATAAAGCTGGCTAATTAGTCAAATAATAACGACAAATGGTAAGCAATGGGTTAGACGATGGCGGACCTTGTGAGGTCGGGAGATCCTGGGCAAGATTCACTTGGAAAAGGAGTTTCCCGAAGTGGTTCTGCACTTTTTGGCTAAGAAGTGGCTCAATATTGTCCCTGAAGTCCTGCATAGTCAGATCGATAAATGAAAGGAGGGAGACAACCAATTACGACAAGTACCAGGCCACCACAGCGCTGATTGCGACGCAAAGAAGATGTGCCATTGTAGCTGTAAGGATCAGGGAAACGTCGGCATGTCCTTTTGCCAATGAAATTTCTATCTGATTATTCATCAACGTGGAATGCGCAAGGGTTTGCGGTACATGAACTTACAGAGGTGAGCAAGCGGTTAGATGTATAAAGGGTGATGCTCGTCTGCATCCCGTTCCAGAGTTGTGCAGTGAATAGGATGAGACAGAGCGCTGGATCGACATGCCACACGTCCGTCATGAATATGCAGAGGAGTCTGAGCCCGGTGAGTGTCGCGTCCCAGAATCCTTTGAGGGCATGAGGCGAGTTGGCCGTGAGTACGCGCCAAACACCATATTGACCAACTGTAAATGTCGCTTTGAGAGATGCGATGTCTTCGGCCGCTGCCAGGGGTTTCTCGGCAAGTTTCGTCGACATGGATGCAAGAGCGCGCGGAACGGTGAGGTTTCACTGAAGGATACAAAGATCTTTTAACTGAAAAGACGCCTTGTACTTCGAGTCATAAATTAGGATGAGCGTGGACTGATATGGTTGATAACTTCCCCT
>KV417899.1:0-34138 GCA_001630335.1 Athelia psychrophila
CATCAGCAGGAACTGCAACAGAATGACTCCCAGAATAGACACAAGTTTGTTTCTTTTGTTATGGATAGATACACGAGGCGGGTTGCAGGCACGAGCTCTGGACCGGTCACTATTGATGTAGAATATGCTTCGGACACGCCCTCCTTACCTTACAATACATATATGACCATAGGTCGTCACAAATAATCACCTTGGTTTTCCCTCTAAATTGTGTGCATCGTGGTTCTGTGTCCCGGGGCTTTCCGCTGTGTCTGTGTGTGTTCCTATGTCTTTCGGCGTGTTCCTACCTTCGTTCCGAGCCCCGGACCGAGCCTTTTTGAGCCGGACTGCCCCACGATCACTTCGCTCTGTGTTGTGCACCGTGTGAACTGAGTTTCCTGTCGTTTCTCTTTCTCTCTCAGTGTTTCTCCATCTGCCGGACCCCGGTCTCTCATCGATGCCCTCCGGACATCCCTTCTATTTGTTCCCCATCACATCTGTTCCCCATCCCCTTCATCCCACACCTCACCCCGTCTCAAACAGGACCCTCGGGTAGAACAGGCCTCCGAGTCTCCGGACCTGGACTCCGTCGCAAGCATTCGGCTTGGTCAAGTGCAGTCCTCATCTCGGGCGCCCGCACACCGCACTAAGAATCTCTACAGCGACTTGGAACTTGAGACCTTAGCTTATCCTCTTTGTCTCAAGGTACAGTCTCGCTTACACATCTCCCAATATTATCTAACCTTTGTCTCAAGTGACCTATATTCACTCTCGATCACAAGGATCAACACCTCACTACACCACTAGTCTATCAACACCACTAGACGGCCCATCTGGGAATGACTGTGTATACATGTTGTAACAGTAATATAGCAGCTCCAGCTGCTGCTGCAGCGGAAATTAATTACATCCAGCAACAGTTATGCTACTGATTTCTTACCAGCTGCCAGCTGGGCTGGGCTGGGGGCCCACCGGCAGGTGGCTTGGGGTTCAATTAGCTATCTCTAATTAGGTGCTGGTTCAGCTGGCCCGGGCTGCCAGCTCAGCAGGTTAGCGAAAAGGTCCGGAAATGCGAACAGGTGGCTAATAAAATGGGATTGCTGCAAGCTCCCAATTGACCCTGGGGCTGGCAGTGGATATGGGTGGGCGCTATATTGGGTGCCACCAGATATGAAATTTGAATTGGGGTGCTACAGAGACATTCAGGGGGGTCATCTGGGAGCATTTTTCAAGGCGAGTTCAGATCTGGCCACCGATCACGATTTGAACAGTTGGATCAAGAGATATCAGCAATTGATCAAATTACCAGTAAATCACTGATGAGGCTGGATATCCGTCAATTCCTGATGGATAAGGGTGGCCGCCAACCGAGAGGTGAATGTTTGACCCAACGGGACCACTTAGAACAGAAGCACCTTGTCACGACTTGCCCCTACTGATGCCATTGCCCCTATTACATACACATTTCTCACATACTATATACTTGTGGTTGACAAAAGTGACTGAGATTTTTGTGGCGGTGGCCACTTAAATTGTGTATAATGTACCCTCTGGACTGTTTAAAATGGTGAAAATTATAATTCAGCATTTAGAGTACCTGATTAATACCACACATAAATATCTAAGCTTTTATGCCCTTTGGTGCTGGCAATCCTTCGACTGCAGCAACCAGCCACAGTAAAATCTCAGTCACTTTTGTCAACCACGAGTATATATATTTGTTCCAAGACTATTCTACTTTGTTCCAGACAGTTCCATTGATCACAGATCTTATTACAACCATATCACATGGACTGGTCCCCATGTGACTTGCTAGTCATCTTGATTACCTGATGTCTGACTATTTCGGACTTGCTGATACATCAATACCTATTATAAGCACCCGCTTCGTCATGATCACTCAGCGGGCCCCCCTTTGCCGAGGCGGCTTACTGATAGTATTACGAAGCCTTACCTAGTTCAGGTTTATTCTCTCACAGACTTACCAATCCGCAGTAGTGCACAGCATGGACTTAGTAATGCGCAGCATAGCTACACAGTATAAATAGCAGCACGTGAATGCGAGAGGACCTTAGCTTTTCCTCTTTGCATTCAGGTGAGTACTTACAAGATAGCTACAAGATACTTAGGATTAATATTACTTTGCATTCAGCCAACTCTATTTGGGTGTAAGATTCCCAACACCACTCCAACGCCAATGCCCTGCTCAGTCTATTTACAGGTACAGATCTATTCAAGGAACATCGGTAAATATTGAGCCTTGCCCCTCTAAAGATACAAAGTCTTAACACACCTGCTATACTTGGCAATATTGTGGTGTGTGAACTTGTGATAGGGACCGTTTCTATTATATTGATCAGCCATGGGGAACGGTGAGGTGGGGAAGCTTACAATATATTTGTGGCACTGCAGACATTTGTCCAGGTGTTGTGGTCAATGTCCGGGTAATCTGTTGTGGCAGTAGACATCCAAGATTGGAAAGAACTCATGAAAAATGTAAGCCATGAACATGACAAGCATGAAATAATACCTGCCAGCCATGTTGGTGATGAGGGGACCAGTATTTTTGGGAGCAGTGTTGCCATCATCGTCAATTTTGGGTTGCTTGTCAGCGAAGATGAAGTGGTTGGGGGCCATGATGATGAAGACTTGATCTTTGCCTCTTGCGCGACCAACAAAGAGGACATTGCAGTTGACGAGGAAACCGAGATCAACATGTTTCATCTTGAGGGTGTGATGAGGCTGATGGAGGTCAAGGTGGAAGACGAAAGTCATGTCTTTGGGTGCGGGGGGCAGGCATGCAGCGAAACCAATGTGCTTGCTCAAGACCATAAGGAAATAGAGGTGATGGGTGGTGAAGTGGTAGCGGCGGGATCATATGTGCAGTGTCTGTAGTCAGGGTCCAAGACAACCTCACAGCAAGTGTGAAGAATGTTGAAAGTGGTGTCGGTGTTGTTGTTGTTGAATATTTGCTTGAGGTGGGATAGTGGAACACTGTTGAAGTGGAGGTCGTTGAAACACTGAGTGTCATTGTCTATATTGCCTTGGCCAGCGGCGTCATGAATGGCATTGAGAATGATATGCTGGTGAGCACCGTCATTGGCGTGCAAATGCTCAAGCAGCAAGGGGGGGGAGGGCACCCGGGAGAATATCCCTATACTGAAGGAAGGGCAGATGAGGAAGGAAATGAAGGGGAAATGTGGAGAAGGAAAACAGACCTTGTGCGAGGGACATCATCATATTCATCGACATCCAAGTTGTCGTTGTGGTCTGCATCTTCAGGGGCGGCAGGAGCAGCGGGAGTGGGAAGCAGGTTGAGATTGTCGAAGCCTTGGAGGAGGGGGTTGACGAACTTGGAAGACATGCCAGCGAAATGGATATAAATAAGTGAAAAGAGCGTGAAGGGAAGTCCAATTTAGAGGCTAGGATGGACCTTGGTGAAAGAGAGGGGAACAGAAGCAAGGAGGATGGAGGGAAGGAACAGAAGGAAAAGTACAAACAGCTATTTAAATAGCATTACAAAGCAGCATGGTAATTGGACAAGCTGTGCAATCAATTAGAGGAAATGAGGCATCACAGTGAAGTTGAGCTAAATACCGGTGGGGCACTGTAATTAGCAATAAGGGCAAGATTGAGGATCATTCTGAATTGGCACTGAGGGTAGGCCTTAGAGGGTGGTTGATAGCAAGCGCAGTGTGGTTGATGCTAGATATCGCAACAGCGGCATAAGTCGGAATGCATTGACTTATGCCGGTTTCAGGATGTCTGACAACTGCTGATAGTGGCATAAGTCAATGGATACTGACTTATGTTAGCACATTTGTAAAATTGATCTAATATGCTTAACTAATGGAGGGAGAGGAGGATGATTGAGGGAGGGGGAGCAGGAGGGCAGGGCAGGGCAGGTTTGCTGATGGTAATTTCTGAATGCGGAAGCAATATACTGGCTGCACATTTGCGCCGCATTTTCAGAGCCCCCCAGGGTACCCGAGCAGCCAGGCACGCTCCAGGGCTCATTGAACCCTTCATCATCAACCAGCACACTATCCCTCCTCTCCCTAATTCCTTCCCTCATGGTGGCATGGACCCCGACACATTGCTCACCACTCCCTCTAGCTAACTCGACATTGATGTGATACATGCTTGCCCTGTCAAAGCTAAGCAATCCCAAAAGCACACCCTCTGACCTCTTGTGTCTCAATCTATCGATAAAGGGAAAGAGAAGGCGTCTGACACTGCCAAAAAAAGAGACGCCCGAGGATGAAGATGATGACAGCACTATGGTTGGTGATGTGGGTACAAGGCACGGGGAGGACAGTGGGCATGAAGAGAAGGAAGACCGCAAGAGTGATGATGAGAGCGAGGGCGATGTCACTGATTCCAACAGCGACAACGATGAATCCGAAGGCGACTCAGAGGACACGGATCCTCCCCCTCCCACTCCTGCCAAACAGATGCCCAAGGCAAAGCCCACATCCTCCAAGGCTTCAAAGTCCACTGCAACTGCGGCTGTCACACATGAGTCTCCCCCTACTGACATCCACCCTGTGTCGCCCTCCCTTGATATCACTGTCCTGAACCCTGTGATCCCCCCCTCCCAGTGACGGCACCGAGAAAGGCGATGACACTGAGAACAGGTGCGCGGTGATAAAGCAGAACCGCTTAGATCAGGAGGAGCTGGATTGCTCTGACATAGAGTAGCATGAACAGCGAGCTGAGCATGATCACATTCTCAATCTGCGACACGAGAACGAGCACCAGGTGCGACACATGGGTTATGATCTCAAATCTCGTGATTTAACCCCTGATGTGTTCTACAACATCTACCCATCATTCTACACTTCCAGCATCCACGGGCCCTGCTTCAAGAGCCTGCCCACCAGCCCTCATCATCCTCACCCCAAACATGAGTCTGGTCCCCTCAAGACTCTACCGACTTGGGCGACATCCAGATGTCCGCTCCCTCTGAAAGCCCAACCCTCAGTGGTGACGCGATGGATGTCTCCATTCCTGAGCACCTCACTTACAGTATCGCCAATGTCTCCTCCCAATCTCTCCCGGACAGTGTCTTAGACAGCTTCGACATCACCACACCCACACAGTCGTCTCAACTGCTTCCACCTACCCAGCTGCAGTCTCTCGTCCCTCCTTCGCCTGATTCTGTAAACCACAACACAATTATCATTTTTATTAGCATGTAGCATGAGCAGGTGTCACGTACTCTGAGGGGGCCATGCTATACACACTCACAGCAATGCAACTATAATATTATTATTACTGACATGATCAAGTGTGTGCCCCCATGTGTCTTGGAGCACTCTAAGAGTGCCCTTTCGTGATTGCCTAGTCCTTCCTATTATCCTCAGGGCAGTCTATTATGAGAGAAAACTATTTGAGTGGGTGGTGGCTGTTTCATTGGAACTGTGTACATGCCAATATTATTAGATTAATATGCTGATACAATAATAATATTACCCATATTCCAACATTATTATTGTGGCTTATATTATCAAGTGTGTGCCATGCCGGTCTTGGGGCACTCCCAGGGTGCCCCTTTGCCTTGCACGCTCAGCATGATCCAATATAATTTATCATTACTTATGCTCAATTGTGTGCCACATCCATCTTGGGCACTCTAAGAGTGCGGTTTCTTCTCGCAAATTCCCCACCATCCAATATTATTATTATTACCTGTAATCAAGTGTGTGCTAGGTGTGTTGCCCCGCAGGCTTCAATATGCCGCCCTGGAGGGCTTGGTTCCAGGTAATCTACCTATGACTCAACTCTAAACCATAAGGTAATTGACTGATGTTCACATTCAAGTTAACTGGTAATTAATTATTTTCAGAACTGGCGGTAAAGCACCTCAGCCGACATCGACTGTGTGAGTGATGTTACCCCTGCTCCAGTGACATCATAATTAAGCTTGCATCCAGAAACATAGTCATTAATGATGATAGAGGCCCTGCGGACCAACTGCAAACAGTTTCCCGATCAGCCATGTTGATGCTGACGGCAACAATGGGTTAGTATGTTTGTTTTGCGACTTGAACTTCACTGACCATTCTGATAGGTTTGCTGAAATTCCAGATACACCTAACCTTCTGTATGTTCAATCATCTGCAGTATTATACTTATTTATCTTGACCAGTGTAACTTGATCCGTGAAGCACCCCATCAATGTATTCAATGACCCAGTTACTTCCAAAAAGAAGGCCCAAACGGGTGCAACATTTGCACCGGAACCGTAAGTAATCAGCCCTGAGGTGGTGAGCATTTATTGATGTACTTTTTATAGCAACTCTAAGTCCCGAAAACGGCCACAGGACAGTGATGGTACAGTGGAAGATGCCCAGTGCGCAAGTCATTGAGAAAAGGTGAACAGATGTGATTTGTCCATGTTGGATTCATGCTCATCCACAATCTCGGTGCTCCTTCAAATAAGGTTGTTGAGTCTTTGGGTATCCGGTCAGTTGTCTTATAATACGTGAACACTGTTCAACCACTCATGTTCTGCCGCCAAGTGTGAAAATGGAGGATAGTAAGGGGTCTTCGTAAGTGCAACCATTATCTTACCGGCCTAGACTGACATACACTTCAGAGGATCCAGTGCCCGTACTTCAAACACTATGGCTATCAGTACCAACAACAGTATTCCTGACGAACACCGCGACCGGTAAGTTTAGTTAAGCTGCATGCTGGCCCATCTGTATATGCTTACCGTTGTGAAAATTGGAAAATTGGTTCACGCTGAACTTACTCGATTGAAGGGCACTAAAAAGGAGGAAGATTTGAAGCCCCTGGAGATGATGTAATTTGCTCCTCATTGCTCTACTGATGATGCAACGTGGATGCAGAGTGTCCGAAGGAAATATTGATGATGAAGGTGCATCTGAAACTGAAGAGTAAGTGGTTAAGTGTACATTGAATGGTGCCATGCTGACTGTCTATCCTTGCAGGGTTAATGCCGAAGGCCGTCAAGACACATTTACTTTCACTGACAAGGCAGAGTGAGTGAATCATCAGTCTGACGGAGTCCTTGCTTGTCCTACTTTCCTCAGGGACAAGCAATCGAACACCATGCCTAAGCAATCACAATCCGCCACTACCAGTGATCAGTGAGTTTCTACAGAAATTTGCTGCTACTATGTTAATGAAGTTGTGAAACAGGTGGTCTGACGATGAGCAGAAAGTGCTTGAAGCCGTTCAGGCTAAGTCTATGCAGAAAAAGAAGGCAATGATTACATGCAACCTCAGTGGTTGCCTTTGACAGACAACAACATCGCTATAATGGATGAAAGTCAGAGATGGTCCAGAAAGCCATGTAAGTCACCTAATATCATACCTTTCTGAGGTTGCATGTTGAACCACATTGCAGCTGTGTGTCAGTTGAAAGTGTTGCATGTTTGAATCCAGGTGATGGTACAAAATGTTTGTATGGCGAAACAAGCATCATCCATGATGGATCAGATATTGAAGGTGTCCACCCCAACACTGTTGGAACCAGTAACAACAAGGTCCAAAGGAAAGCCACCGTGGAGGATGTCAATGACGATGGCGACAAAGTCATGACCTACCTGGAGGACACTGCGGCTAGGGGCTAAGTGCTTTTACATGTTTTCTAAGTCGGCTGGCTAAATCTTTGATAGAATGGCTGCACCCACAGCATGTGGAGTCTCTAATGTGGCTAATAAAGATGTGATGTTGAGATACAACAACCTCCCACCCCTAAGGTCGGTTCATGTTGCACTACTTTATTTTGGCTGGGTTAACCAGAATATCATACAGAGCCGGATATGGGTTTGTTTCATGGTCTACAGTTTTGGGACCTGGGTTTGTTATGCCCTCGGCATAGCATGAGCAGATACCGTCTATGAGCATGTTGTATGTATAATCTATAATATTTGATGATTAACCAATCTGACTGCTCATCAGGCAACTCCGAAACATATTGGAATTTTCATCACATGGCACATTCTTAAACCTCTCTCGGGTGGACCCAGCCGATATGGGGCCTCCCCCTGCATCCAGAAATTCTTGTCTGACACTTCCCGGTCAAACACAGTCGTTTCTGACTCTTACCACCTGCATCATGACAACCTTGGGCAACATCATCAATCTTAGGGATCTTATCAATGAGCCGAGGTGTGTCATCACCAGGATTCCACACAGCTTTGAATATAAACACATGGAAGCTGCTATCCTTACCGTGTTCTGCGAGAGGTCTGCCAAGGCCCAAGTTGCGCAAGATGTGATCACTTTCATGATGGCAAGAAATGGAGGCTCAGGTAATGACATTCACTATTCCATACCAATATATGCTCATCTCTATGAGGTACCAACGGTTCTCCGGCTAAAACCCTGTTGAAGATGTTCCATCAGCCTGCTGGAACTGGAGGTTCCGCTTCAGTGAATTGCAAACCTTTGGATTAATAGCCTTACTTCTCGAGACAGAATGATTGTGTATTGTTGAACATGTGACATAACACTAATGAATATATCATACAGCCTACGCAATGTAGACTATTGATAACAACAGAAAGAAAAGTCCATGCTTGGAAATGCTTGGAATAATAGCTGTGTGGTTTCCCAGGCATGTTCTATGGTATTAGCTATATAATCCATTGAGTTTACAAGTCATTTATTAAGTGGGTTATATGTACTAGCTCGTATGCACATTCATGTTAAGAGACCTTTCAAGATAGATCCTGTGTGACACATTATTGAACCAATGTGATGGGGTTGAGCCCTGCAGCACATTCTATATATTGAGCCAATGAGACGCAAAGGAGCACAGAATATAAGTACAACACGGAATATAAGTACAACACATAGCAGGAGTGGAATCCTGTGAACTATCACATAGTACAATAGCAGTTGTCATGGTTGATACACAAAGAAAAGGTTTAAAAGTGAAGTGGGACAGAGGATTGCAAGCAGATAACGGCTCAGCTTGGCATCCCGAGCACTACCACCCATAGCAGATTAAAACTGACACTGACCCATTTTTGTGCAGAGTACTTGTTGCAGGTATAACCAACCCATGTGCACGAACCGTTCGGGGTTTCTTGACGGAATGGTGGTAGCAACTTGTCCAAGCGGGCCAAGTTTGTATTTGTGTTGAAACATGTTTCTTGTGTGGCTAGCACAGGCACTGAGTTGCATGTGAGTACATTGAAAACATTGCCAGAAAGGTCATCACCTGTTTGGACACCTTGACGGTCCATACACGGGTGCGCAAAAACTTACTATTATTGAATATAGCTCATTAATTAAGTTGTGTTTATTTGTCAAATTATACACGTGACTTCACATGGCTGGTGATATGCACACCCTAACAACTAATTAAGCCAAGTACAAATTCCCCAGTCAAGACACGCAGACTCTTACTTATTACATTTACTCTTACCGCATTCTCATATCCACCGTCAACAAGGTTCAATGTTACCACACAAGTTGACATTATACGAGACTGGTGAGTGATACATTCAATATAATTTAATAAGCACAATCACTGAGCCCATCATGATAAAGACTTCCTTGGTTCCATTCAGATGATAGTATTTGCAGTGATACAACAAAGTGTAATAAATGACAATGTCACCACCCCCACCGCCATCTATGATGACTTCCCCAGATAACGTCCAGACAGCATTGATATGAACGGTGAAGAAACCCAGGGTCATCATGGCAAAGAAACCACGGTGGGAAGACTTACTGAACACAATTTGTATGTCAATTGAGCGGGGACCACAAAGCTGTGATATGTAGTGTGGTGCTGTTTGAACAGTGAAGAAACCTATTATGCAACGGTCCACGTGAAGTTTCAGCTCGACAGCTGAAGGACCTTCTGAGATGGCCGATTCAGATCCAGACAATGGCTCAGACAATCAGTTAACTGCCAAAGTGCATCGGAACCCAACTCCAAGACATACTGTCATCAATGTTACAACCAAAACCCTGCTCCCGAAAATGAGGTGCAAAGGATACCAGAACGGTGATCGCGCCTGCTGGCTGGCCTTTTTGCAGGAATTGCATCAACACACAGTTAGTCCATCACCCAAGATTGCCACTTCAATGTTAGCTGATGTGCAGCACTTTATAGTTATCCACAAATTCAATTGGATGAAAATACATATTTCATATGCCCAAAATGTAGTGAATGCTGCAACTGCAGCACATGTGCAACAGGATGTGGTGAAGTATACTTAACCAGCCGACAAGGGGGTTGAGCCAACAACAGCATTGTGGCTGAGCAATCGGAGCACTCATCTGTCACCAAATCATCTGCTACCAATGACCCTGTTGCCACCGGATACTACAGCACATTATTCCATGTGGAGACAGGTGAAGAAATCAGGACCGGTTTTACATCCTCCAAAAGCTTAAACAAGCAGACCACATATTTCTATACACGTGATGTGAAAAAGGAGGAGGTGGATTGAGACATTTGTCTAGGCTTGACGATGTACGTACTGGGTGTAATTAAATAATATACAAGGCCAAATGAAATAGATATCAGCACATCTTTAAATTGCTTACACGCTCTGCATGAGAGTGATATTTGCAAAGGCGGAAGACTGCGAGCTTACATATATGGCTAGAATATCAGATGAGACAGTTGGACAAACCTGCGGGAAAGAAGGACTGTGTAGGGGGTATGGGGAATAAAATGGAAACAAGGCTACCGTCCAATGTGTGATGGGACGGTGGATCTCGGTCACCGAGATGATGAACTGGCTGCCGCAATACTCTGATGGTGTATTGTATCCATTGACTGTAATGTCACGTGCCCAGCAGTGGCAAGCATAGACATTCATGTATGTAAGCTGATATCTAACAGTTTGAAAGGTGTTCAATTGCCTATGTGACCTTTAAGTAATGATATATGGTGATAAGGTCATAGCACTCACTTGGTTTCTCTGACACATGGCCATGCAGAGTACAATTTGAGTCTGAGGCTTGCTATAGCTTCATTCTGACCTGTTGGTAGTGTGTGTACACAGATCACACTGTCGAGAGCAGGTCCTCATCGAATGATGAGCTGAATATGTCATTCGGAATGGGCAGAGCGTTATCGGCACCTTCCTTGTGATTCTGGACAGATAATGATTAACCAAAGTGTCCAAATATATGGCATACATATGGGGTTGTGTGAAATGGTAGCGGCATTGCTGGGTTTGGGAGCAACGTCAGAGGGGTCAACATATATTCTGAATAAACAGTCGGACCATGCACACTATTCAAGTCACCTATCACCGCCGACACCATGACATTACAAATTGGAAATATTAAATGCAAAGTTCATGCCAAGTCCAAAAATAAAGTCAAATGTCATCAAAATACAGCATCGGGATGCCAGCATGGTGCTGCATAGATCACCCATCTCACTGAATAGGGAAATATGGCCAACTCAAAATTTAGGAATCAGACCAGCCACAACTCAGCCTCAAACACTGAAACAAGACCGGAAAAGAACCTTGGCACAATCACTAGCACCAACTACATGAAACAACTCAAATAACTAAATGACCTCCTTACCGAGAATAGGTTGAAGGCCTGCAAATGAAGGAATGGGGTGGTAACATGGCCAAAGTCCACATAAAACATGTACGGGTCCTGGGGCATAAAGTTGCCCAGCAGCGAACAAATATCAGCAGGATATACAGGGACAAGCACACTGATGAAATAGTGGGAGCCATCGGGAATGATGATTGATGACATCTGCTGATCCAACACTTCTATGTCTGCCAACACACCCGGAGAATACACACTGTTATTTAACCATCAGTATCAGAGTAAATGTCATAATTAAATGTCAGGGACACACCTAAGATATTGATAAGAAGCCCTGCCTGTCAGATCACTCTCCCAGCACTCTACAGCATTTCCCTAGCATCCAATTAGACTGGCTGACACAACAGCAGTGGGTAATTGAAACATGAGAATTAATTTCGCTTAACACAGCCAAAAATCAAGCACTTATTACAATTGACAGCATCAGAGACCATAGAATTGGGGCTCATTCCATCAGAGACCATAGAATTAGGGTCTGTTCTGTCAGACCCCAGAAAATAGGGCACTCTCTCTCAGCCAGCCCAAAAATAGGGTTCCATCCATCAGATACCATGGAATTAGGTTGGCTGGCTGCAATTAGTATGGATTTGGGTGCTAATTCTCAGTCAGTAGGAGATTTGAGGACCTATTGTTTGAAATACAGTAAAAAGAAGGGATTAGGCTTGCCAGCGAAACCCCAGGAACTAACCCCAAAGAGGAAACCTGAAATAGTATATAAGGCCTAGCTTCATTTCACTTTTGTCAATATCATCATTCTAGCAATTTAAAGTCCCCCCTTGACCACTTCTTCCCAGAACTCACTGTTCTGAAATCTCTCGCCCCCCCCCCTCCTCCCCCCCCCCCACCCCCCCCCCCCCCCCCTCCCCCCCCCCCTCTCTCTCTATTATATTTACCCCTATACAAGTGACATTATCTTTGACTACTTGTTCCAATAAAATGATTATTGACCAACTACAACTGGTCATCAGTTGTAACCTTTGAATGTTGACTAAAGGTCACTACTCGACAATCTCTTTGTGTCAGAGAACATTAGGATCTGTGCCAGCAAATATATTATGAACAGCTTTGAGTCTAAGGAACAGACTAAGTGTGTGTCAAATAAAGCCTGAGCAGGAGCGTTAAGAACCCACATCAGAGCCCCCGCAAAAAAAATTACATCAGTACCACATTTGTGACATGCAAGATTCCCATTATCAAGGTTATTGTCTCTGATAGACTTAGCCCTATAAATATCACAGTAGTACTTAGCATCAAGCTAATTCTGTTCAACATCACAGTAGGCGTTAATTACAACTACTGAACTCCACATCCACCATCCCCCTATGAAATTGACTATATTTGCAAGGTGCGACAATATGACCACAGCTTGTATATTTGTATGGTGTGACAATATCACCCTGTGCATGACATATTGTGACATTAAATATGAGCACATGTCACTATTGTGGTGATCATTATTCAAATGCTATTTGATCAATTAAGCTTGGCCTTAGTTATGTAATATCTGCATCACACTGTGCATATCTACTTATCATTATAAGCACTCCAATCTATGACCTTCTCTGCACCCATCACTGGATCCTCCTCATCACTGTCTTCCTCAATAAACTTGACTTCATTCTTCTCCAAATCAATGATCACTCCCTGCTTGTGCTTCCTAATAATGCCCTCTATAAGAGACTCAATGCTATTCATGCCACACATCTGGTTCTTGCTGGCAATGATCCAGGAGGAGTCATCTTCAGATTGAACCATGTACTGGCTATCACACAGCTACATGATAATCAATGATGGTGGGTGTCTGGTATCAGAAAGGCACAAACATGAGCATGTATCTTGACCAGGATCCATCATCTGTGATATCCGGTCTGGGGGGTGTGATACCAGACAGGGGAACCAATCTACCCATATCATTGATTAGAAATGAGTCAGGAGAGCCAGCTAACAAACATTAACCTTAAAGGGAATATTGGATGACATGGTGGAACAAGAGATTAGGAGAGTAATGCACACTCCTCTCTATTTATTCAATCATTCCAAATTTGTTTATATTTGGTTGTATTATGTTGTCTTGCTTATTGTCCTAGTGATGTAATATCTTAGGTAAGCAATTAATGATGTGACATCACTGCCCAGCTTACATTTAATCTTACATAGCAACTAAACGGGGATGAAGTCAGCAGTGCCATGGGCATGACACAATCAAAAACTTGGGTTGTGAGACAATAGGGCCTTGAATGTTGTGGCACGTGATAGGGCTTCATGCTCCAATCAAACGGCTACATAAATTTCAAAATTCATTAATCCAAAATGTTGATCCCGAGCGAACATGTATCTGAAACAAGGTCATGAATTAAACCGTTTCCGTATACCACTTTACTGTCATGGTCCTGTGTAAAGCCACTGTGATCGGCTAGCAGCAATCACCAGGTTGTCTGCTTTGCATATCCCATGCTACATTGATTGTAACAACCCCTATTTTAAAGCTTCGCAGCATACACCATTAACTGAATTATGGGGCCTTTGGGACAAGAACAATGATACCCCTATTGCATGCAGACCCTTATGCACTGTATGTCCCTCATTGAAAGTGGCGAGTGGCCATGCTACTGTGAGATCGACTGGTGAGCATTATTGAAACACCGGCTGTTGGGCACCGAGAATATGGTATTAGAGCCCTGCTTAAACAGACCACAAGTGAGACCTGATATGATTAGCTCAGGATTGGCACATTTCACAGGAAGGGGGCCAGGAACGCAAAGGTGCATCATAATTACGCTGCAATGGGTGGTTTCCAATTTATAAATGGGAGACCTCACATCTGTTCCTACCAATAAGATCTTCATAGTCTCAAACATTATGATGAGCTCAAAGATAAGGGACAGTCAGAAAATCTCATGGGAGCCCTGATGGACCGTTGATGCCCTGCTCAGTGGCACAATCACCTTGCAGCTTCGGTCCAATTATGACGTGTTCCCTTGCATGGTCTCCGCACCAAGCGACTCCCCTGTCTCGCCAAGTGACAGGCTTCGCGCCCCCAAAGCACACCCGCCACTCAGCCTGCTTGCGCTGCCCTGCATACTAGCACCACTCAGCCCAGCTACACCCTCCTGCCTATTTGCGCGGCCCATCCCAGCAAGCCCGCCTGCGCCCCATGCCCTGCTCACTCTGCCTCCGCTGTAGAGCATGTGCATGCTCTAGGTAGCACATTCGGGATTTCAGAGCATTCTGGAGCTACCCGACATCCTTCCCCATCGTCTAGTTCCCAGGTCCGAGGTGTTTCCTGCATGTCCGAGGTTTTCGATGCTTGTCCGAGGTTTTCCGCCCGTGACCGAGGTTTTCCGTCTGTGACCGAGGTTTCCGGCCCGATCCCGAGCCCCCGCCCGCAGGTACGACTCCCTATGACCCTCGGTTCGAACTCCCAACACCCCCGACTTCCCTGCACTCCCCATTCCCGCCCGATGTTTTCCGGAGGTGACCGATGTTTCGATCCTGTCAGCCCGGACTGTCCGAGCCCTGCCGAGGTTTCTGAGGCCCGGACTCCCCACCCGGGCTCGGCTATCGCATTACCCAGTACACGAGGTATCACCGCATGCATCAGCGCATCAGCAGGAACTGCAACAGAACAATTCCCGGAACGGACATGAGCTTGTTTCTTTTGTGATGGGTAGAACACGAGGCGGGTTGCAGGCACGAGCTCCGGACCGGTCAGTATTGATGTAGAATATGCTTCGGACATGCCCTCCTTACCTTACAATACATATATGACCTTAGGTCGTCACAATAAATCACCTTGGTTTTCCCTCTAAATTGTGTGCATCGTGTTTCTGTGTTCCGGAGCTTTCCTCTGTGTCTGTGCGTGTTCCTGTGTGTTTCAGCGTGTTCCTACCTTCATTCCGAGCCCCGGACCGAGCCCTTTCGAGCCGGACTGCCTTATGATCGCTTCGCTCCGTGGTGTGCACTGAGCCGACTGAGTTTACCGTCGTTTCCCTTTGTCTCTCTGTGTTTCTCCATCCGCCGGACCCCGGTCTCTCGTCATAGCCCTCCGGACATCCCTTCCATTTGTTCCCCATCACATCCGTTCCCCATCCCCTTCATCCCACACCTCACCCCGTCTCAAACAAGACCCTCGGGTCGAACAGGCCTCCGAGTCTCCGGACCCGGACTCCATCGCAAGCCTTCGGCTTGGTCAAGTGCAGTCCTCATCTCGGACACCCGCACACCACGCTAAGAATCTCTACACTGCTACCGCCTGTCTCGCCTGCCGCGCCGTCCAGCTCACTAGCACTGCCGCTTAGCTCAGCACTCACACCGCCGAGCACCCCTTGGCTCCCCATGCCTCCACTCACACCTGTCCCGGCCCTGCCTGTCAAGCTCCCCTGGGCAGTCGGCCAGGCGTGCATAAAATGTTCACCAAGGGCGACATTCTGTGTGGTGTTTGCAACATGTGTGCTAATGCCAAGCGGGAAAGTGCTCTACGCCACTGGGCCATTACAAGGTGGCCTCGTGGGTGGTGAATAAGCATGTCCAACCAAGCCGCTCCTATTCACACCAAGCTCTGTACATATGGCCGGGGGCACACCAAGGGCACATATCAAGGTGCAAATGATATGTGCGGCTGCTGCAAGATTTTTCACCTCCCCGACTTCTTTGGGCCGTGTGCGTGCTTCTGAAAAGGATGGCAGCTGGAGACGTTTAGTGAAAGGTACATACAGTGTATCGGCCCCTGCTAGCAACATGCTGATGTACTTCTGCAGGGCATCAGTCCCCATTACAGACAGCAGTGAGCAGGTCATTGGTGTCGTGTCCAGTGGTCCCAACAACCCAACATGGAAGGCGTCTGTGCTTGTGCAGTTGAGCGAATCAAGGAGGCAAGGGACCAGATCAACACCCTGGCTGCCAACTGGGGGCATAGGTGAGGCAATTTTCTGGCCTTGGTGTATGGTGTTTCGTGCAGAGGGGGCCAGAAGGTGCACTGCATCTTGCTTACACCTGCTTCTGCCAGCACCCTTCCAACCTGAATGAAGCACACTGAGGGGAACACCAAGGTGTTCAAGTGGCTAATTCAAACAGAGGAGATAATATGTGTTGCAGGCTATACCTCCAGTTCTTGCAGCCAGTGCCCCATCCCCCATTTGCTACTGATTGGGTCTCATTCAAAATCAGGCCTGCTTGCGTACTTGGCCCCTGACCTCTTACAACTACTACATAGTACATATTTGCCTGCTGTTTGAGCACCAACCAGAGCTACACAGGAATTTCAAGAACAGTATGTACCCATACGCCACAGTCAACTTTGGGCTGGTAACCTGCACATTTGACCATGTCAACCCTGCCAATCTACCATTTGGGCTGTGTGTCGTCACCACCATCAGTGACTATTGTCTATGATTAGTATATAGTCCTAGGAGTGACAGGAAGTTCACCAGCTTCTTGAATTCGCTTTTAGGTGAGTTTTTATGTTTTGACTGTTGGAGATCATTGACCCAGCACATTCACAAGAGCACCACATGTCATAGATTGACAGGAATTATAGAGTTACTCTGCTTTGACAGTTATTATGGAGTCACTCTGAGCTTTGACAGTAATTGTAGAGTTTGATATATGTACGTATTAGACAGTTGACAGATGACAGCTTCACATGTCTCGGACTATTATATTCCCTATCTTCTTATCACTTATCTCACTGTTTGCATACATGTTACTTGTTCCCTTTGTCTCGGACTTATCATTACTCCGAGTAGATAGGGTCCGCTACAGCATATAGTCCTTGGAGCGACAGGAAGTTCTCTAGCTTCCTGATTTTGCTTCCAAGCATTGTCGCTCACTGTGTTCCCTCTTGCACAGTCTCACCATTTCCAAACCAAATACCGCTTTCCTGAATGGCGATTTAGAATCAACTTGAAGCCTTCGAGGAGGGTGGACTAGAGTGGGTTCTGTGTCTGCTTTATGGTCGGTCTCAAGCAAGCTTCACGTCAATGGAACAATGTAGTCACATAGAACACCTGTCTGAAGAGTGACCAACATTTTTCTTGTTCGCCAGTCCCGTTCTTGGTTGCTATCAGCAAATCCATGCAATTATTGTAATCATTATTGGGTGAGTGTGGGAGAAATTGAGACCAGAGTCAAGCATTTAGGTGACCCCATCCAGGTTATGACAGAATTATGTATCAGTTTACTGGCAGCAAAATGGTTACAGCCCTAATGTATGATCAGTGTGTAAAGAGTATGTGACCCACTGCCCTATTTTGGAGCACCAAACAATTCAATCAAGTTGATACAAATCAGTGATCAGAATAAATCATGGTGGTTAAATGTAGATCAAACAAGTGGCTTTCTGTGTCACAGAGGTTTGGGTTACCTATCAGTTTATATAAATTGAGGCATCTGATTGTGATCAGTTTTGCCCACTGGAATACAAAAAAGACCAGAAAGGAGCAAGATGCATGTAATGTTCGGTTAGTGACGTCTTGGAGGTTGATGTGTCTCGGAAGTTTGGGCTCTTCTCTTGGAAGTTAGGATGGGAACATATGGCTTTGCCTCTGCCACTGCCCCGTAAATGGTGACAGTCGGCCACAAGGTTGGTGATGCCAAAAAGTTGGAAGTGATACATAATGTGGCTTGTCAGTGGGGGACTACCCATTGTTTCGGTTAATCAAAATTCAGATTCAGCTTGAAGGCTATTTTATGAGCAGCACTTTCCATTCCACAGGTCAGGCCACAGGTCAGAAAATAAGCGCCGGAAGCTAGCAGGGCAGGGCAGGGAAGCGAATTACGAGTCCATAATTTATTATGGATTCACGTTTCTGCACTGGGTTTCTGCCAATCCTGTGTGTGCGAGACGCGATGACAACCACTCAAAAAGGAAAATTTCCGAATTCCGATCTGATGCACCAGTAATCTGACATTTTGACTGTGCATCCCCTATGTTGCATGATGCTGGCCTGATGTATATTTTAATTTATGGCTCTTCATGTTATCAGTCAAATTTGAAGAGCAGCACAGGTGATTTGAATGTTCAATTACCAATGTGAAGTAGGTGGAAGCTGCTCCTCGGCAGTAATACATTATCCTTGACCCGGCTTCCGATCCAATATTTTGGCAAATGGTGTTCCTGTCATGTGGTATTGTATACCCTAGGTATTTAGTGTAGCATGAAGTCGCTTTCATGTATAATAAACTTCTAAGCAACTGTATATATCATATCTGCAGAAGTTCTGGTCCAGTTACGATGAGCAAAGCCTACTTTGGGCGCCTATTGGACTTTCTCCGTGCAAGTTGAATAAGCGCCCATCAAAAATCGCTGAATCAACTTGTGCCACACAAGTCAATTAAGCACCACAGTTTGCACTCCACAACAAGTTTATATATGGGTCATCTGGAGTCTGGATAATCAGGTAGGTCAATATAAAAATCAATGTATCTGCAGTCTAATTAGGATAAACAAAGCCTTGTTTTGAAGCTACAGATGTGGCACTTTTGGCACCTATTCGACTTGCGGTGTGCAAGTCGATTTTCCCACCATAATTTCCAATTTCCCCTTTTCTCAGTGGAAATCTCAAGCACAGATGTTGCAATTTAGATTGTGTACTCTATGCTGTACAGGCAACGGTTATCTAGTCAAGGTAAAAGTTTTCATATGCAATAGCTAAAAGAGGTAGATGATATGCTACCCATTCATAGCTATGATAGATGGGATGGATTTTACCTTATTATACCCTGGCATCTAAATTGTAGTGTATGCATAGTGCTTTCTAAACATATATTTCTAAGCAGTGGATGATACATGGAGTGATGTAGGGACTCAGGTATTACTGAGTATATAGAAATACTGGTTGACCATTCTGCTTCACTTATGGTATTTATTTTGCCATAGCATGCCAAATATCTAAGAAGATAAATATAAATAACCCCTATCATACAGAGTAGGATCAAAGGTCCAGTATTTTTAGCTTAGGTACCCACATATGTGCTCCAGGCACAGAAATGTGCATAAATAATAGGTAGCATCAATAAATAGATAGGCCCAGAGGCGGTAAGATGAGAGAATTAGGGGTAAATGAGATAGGAAGAGATAACAATGCTTTTAAGCTTGCACACACACCGCGCCCCGTCATCACGACGTGCCTGTTGGTTAACCAGCACCCCACGAAATCACATCATGCCTGTTGGCTAATTGGGAAAGGTGTGTGCCAGAGGAGAATCAAGCATTGTGCACTCCAGCCTTGGCACTAGGCCAAGTTGATCTGCATTGCCAAGGGGAATAATTGGAGGGGATGGTAGGAGAGATGAAGGGAATATGGAGGAGTGGGCAGAAGAAGAGAGAGGGGCACATATATTCACTCACCTGAGTGTAAGCTGAGGCTTACAGCCACTGACGCAAACACGTCCCCGTGACGCGTTACCAAACACTAACAAACAAGAGATATAGAGATCCCTGCTTTGACCTCTATTATCTACCTTCTCTCTCTCTCATAAAACATATATAACTGAAACCTGCAATCCATATCTTTGTTGTGTTTCTTTTCTTGTTCGCATCTCGCTCTTGAGCTCCAGAAGCCGCAAGGCTTATACTGAGGATAGATAAAGCTCTAAGAGTCTCCTCAGGGTCTAATGAAAGAAGTTGGCACATTCAGAGGCACAAGCAGCCTACAGCTACATGTTACAAGAACATGAGGACCCCAGTGACAAGGACAGAGGGCCACAAAATGGGCGCCAGAAAGCGGTCAGCCAGTGAGGAAATAGGAACTAAAAAGCATATATAATGTGACTGAGTGACCCAGAAGGTGCAGTACACAGCCTAAATATGTTGCCAGTATCTGAGCACCATTGTAGAGAGCAAAAGAGGACAAACTTGCAGCCAGAAAAGCGGTCATAGAGTAGGCAGAAAGTGGGGAAAGAACAGAGAAAGTAGTTGTCAAGGCTGTTTGACCACCAATTTCCATTACATAAATTTCTGATGGATGATGAGCTGTCAGGCACCACTTCAGTCACTCCTCTCTGTACCCAAGCAAAGATGACCATATGAACACCAGCACATGCCCCTACACTCTGGCATTATGTACCAAGTTACCTTGTATTTGTCAGCATTTTTGTAACTGTGTGAGGGTCTTTATAGCTGAAGGCTCAGATAAAGTGTTAATTTCTCCATAATGGAAGATATGCAGATAATAGGCCATACACATCCTAAATTGCAACATGTGTGCTTGAGATTTCCACTGAGAAAAGAGGAAAATGGAAATTGTGGTGGGAAATTTGACTTGCGCGCCGCAAGTCGAATAGGCGCCCAAAGTGCCACATCTGCAGCTTCAAAACAAGCCTTTGTTCAGCCTAATCGGACCAGAACTGGTGCAGATACGATGATTTGCATATTGTCTAGCTGATTATTCATACCTTGGAATGCCAGTAACTTGGGCACTGCAGGTCCAGATGACTTGTACATAGGCTTGCTCTGAAGCAGAAACTGCAGTGAAATGGACTTGTGTCACACAACTTGATCAGTTATTTTTGATGGGTGCTTATTCAACTTGTGTGCTACAAGTCCAATAAGAGCCCACAGTGTCACATGTCCAGCTGTAAAATAAGGCATTGCTCATCTTAGCTGGACTAGAACTTTTGCAGATACACTGGTTTCAATATTGGGCTAGCTGATAGTCTAGACCCTGGAATGCCAGTACCTTAGGCAGTTCAGATCCAGATGACCGGTGTAGAGTGTGGGGATGTTCTAGGTGCTGCATCGCGTGTTTCGGTCCATCTCGGTTTCGCAGCTATGTCTCCCTCACTCTTGATGCTGTTCCCATATTTCCGCTGTCGTCCCCGGACCTCCGAAAGCGTTCCCGCACCTCCGAAGCCTTTCCCGGACTGCCGAAGCCTCCGCCGCTCCCGCCAGACTGCCGATGCCACCGACGTTTCCAGTACAACAGTCCGGATTTCCGCAGGCTAGTCGCCTCATGCTTCGGGTATTTTGATCATGGGTCCGCAGGGACTGCGGCACATGTCGGAGATGTTCCGGACCACTTACATATCGCATACAGGCTTGATTAGATTATGTAGTATTCGTGCAGCATGGCGAGAGCTCCGGATCAGTTAGGACTCATGGCGAAACACATGTTAGATACTTCCCATTCATTTACAATACTTAAGCGACCTTATGTTGCACCCACAATAGAACTTACCTTCCTACCTTCCCCTCTGTGTGTGTGCGCTTCATATTTAAGTCTCCCGGGTTTCCGGTTCTATCCCTATCGCTTTGTGTGTGTCGTGTTTCGCTTCATATCACTTCGATCCTCATCCCATTCCTATCCGTCGCACTTCAATTTCCGTACCGTATCTTACCGAGCCCCTACCGGACCCCACCGGACCCCTTCCGCATACATTCGCTTACCTACCGCTTTCCCTACCTAATCATTTCGGACCCGTACCATATTTTACCGGTTTCCTATCGCATTCCTTCGCATCCCTACCACATCCCTTCACATTCCTTCCGCACCCCATTCCTTACCGATCCCATCCATCCCGTCCCTCTCAAGCATCACCCCTCACCCGAACACAGGAACTGTTGGCTGGAGCACACTCTACCCACACGACCTACCCCCCCTGAAGCGCACGAGCCAGTCCCCCCCTTGGACACAGCTGCCGGCCCTTCGGACTACTTACACTGGTACATAATCTACTTTTGGAGCAAGAAATGTGGTGCCTAATCAACTTGTGCCACACAAGTTGATCCTAGTCTTTTAGCCGACAACAAATAATAAGTGCTCAAAATCACCCAATCTCTTGGTGATCGGGATTGTGTTGAGAACAGGAGAAAGGGGTGGGGGTGGGGGTGGAGGGGGTGGAGGGGCCATCAGATACCAGAATATTATCTGTTCAACAATGTTGGTACTGCTGGTGTTGCGAACTGGATAAATTGTTGGGCATGTGCTTCGATCTTCTTGGCGAGAAGTATAGTAAGTATCTATGGTGTATCAACCTTGTATGTTAGTATGTGTATGCAGCGGTGTTGAATAGGGAAGCTTACCGGGGGTGCTTTTGCAGAGCACATTGGCAGGGACATGAACGGGGAAAGCAAGATCACCTTTTCAATAATATGAAATATGCCAAACACTCAATTCACACGGAGTTAACTCTGATATTATCCAAAGTTGTATTTCTGTGTCCATTTATCCGTTAAGTTTAAGTTTACACACCAAATTAGTCAATTAACATGGACAAACAGGTGTATATCTTGTACAGGGCTGTATAGAATAAACGCTCTCTGACTCCACTTTCTATCATACCCGATGACTTCAACTGAATTGACTTCGTTGACAACTCTGGTGAACTTCTACATTCAATATGGTTGATTTGATATCCTAACATTTAATTTGATAAATTATAGTTTCAAACTACCAACAGCCCCGCCGAACATGTCCAATATGCCCTACAGCAGCTTGAAGCAGGGATGAATGACCATTACACAGTGACTGGCTTTCCTCCACGAATTACTCCGTTGCAACCACCCCTTCCCTTCGCTCTCCCTTCAGCCCCTGTTAACACGACTTTCAACCTCCCCGCTACTACTTTGGTGCCCACCATAAATGAAATGATATCCGATCACGAAGATTCTTTTGAGGTATGTTATTCATATTAAAAACAAAACAAAATACTAACAATCATGGTATAGTTTACAACCGAGGATTGGTTGGGAGATAGCATTGGGCAAAGCTCACGCAAGAAGAGCCAAGCAACTTCAGACTCATCAAAGGTGAGTTACTCATACTACGACCATACTAGCCAAATACTGATGATTGTATAAGTCATGTCGACGATTGAACATTATATCGGCACCATATCCTATCAAATCCACACATAAGCCAAAATATAAATCGGCACACAAGTAAATCAAATCAAACATTACATAAACATCATACACATTATGACCCATATCCATATCCTCCTCCTCTTCCACCCTCCAGCCGCCTCCTCTTTCACATTTTATGTTGTCGCTGTGAAGCAAATATGTAACTTGGACTAAATGATATGACTATTCTTCAACTACATGTTTTTAGGTTCTAAAATATCGATGGGCTATCCCTAGTTTGAGTTCTTCCTGAAAGTCGGTTATTTAGTGACCTAAACATTGATTTCGTAGAATTGTCTAAATGGGGTTGTAGGTTAGTAGCTGCAGGTAAGACCAACTGCTACTCTGAATGGAAAAAGTCTGATGCTGAAAGTAACTGTAATATTTAGAAAGCCTAGTCTGTCTGAGACTACAACTCTGATGAGTGGAATTTTAACAAAGCAAAGATGCTGAAAAATGCTGTATCCTTGTGGAAGTACTTGATGTCCTAAAACACTATTCGAAAGGGTTCTTAACGCTCCTGACAGGTTGATTTGACACACACTTAGTCTGTCTCGTAGACTTAAGCTGCTCAGAATGCTTATGCTGGCACGGATCTAACGTTCTCTTTAATGCAATGGAATTGTCGATTTAGCGACTCTTAGTCACTCGTTGCAGGTTTAACTTAATCACACAGCTGTGGTTGGTCAAAAATTCGTATATTTCAAGACAAGTTGTCAACACTGTTTGACACTTGTATAGTAACTGGGTAGATACTTAGGTGAGAAGTACCTGGTGATGTGTAGTGGTAAGCGAGGGGGAAACTAGAAGCTCAATACAAACATACATCTCTATCTCCTACTTAGCTGGTCCTTATATACTAATTCTGATGTCCTTTTTGGGACTAATTCCCAGGGTCTCTGATTGGTTACTAACCCAATCCCTACTATCTATCTGTATTACAAACACTACATACCCCAAATTTCTTGCTGACTGAGACAATGGACCCCAATTCCTACTGCTGACTGAGGCTGACTGAGCAAAAGGTCCCCAAAATGTTGTGCTGACTGATCCTAAACTCCCCAAATTTCATGGCTGACTGAGGCTGACTGAGCGAAAGGTCCCCAAATGTCATGCTGACTGATTCAAAACACCCCAAAGTGCTGACTGAGCGAAAGCACCCTAGTTTTACGCTGATTGATCCACTGTACCCTATTTGTCGTGCTTACTGATCCACAGTATCCTATTTGTCGTGCTTACTGATCTTTCAAAGTTCTGGGGTAACCCAACTTTCTCACGGGTGGATACCGTTCATGTGATCTATGTGGCTCTTTTAATGGAAGCTAGTGTCGGACCTTGGAGTCATTATTACTGGTAGTGTGGGACACTTTTACAGTCCTATCTTCATATCAGCTGGGGCTTGGGCAACAATTTCCAAATAGAGTTAGCTTGGGGCACCATGCCGGCATTCCGCATTTTTGATATGCTTCTTGTTAGCTCCCCTGTGGCGTTCTTATTGTACTTCTTTTGTATCAGCGGTGATAGGTGTCGTCAAGGTTGGTCTTCGGCGGAGAATGGATGTCGGTTCTGATGATTGTATGTCGTTCCTTGTGAAGTGTCAAAACCATATGTCTGGCTTGTCTGGAGGTGGTGTTGCAGGTGTGCCTTCGAATAATAGCAGACAATTTATTTCTTCTAAACGTTGAAATGCCAATCTTGTTTTTTTCTGCCTGAATTTGGTGTGAAACCATTTCACAGCGTGACATCGGCCTGCAATTGGCGGCACAATATTATCGTCCAATTCACATGATCAGCTGTATGATGGTATCATAGGATATGTAGTAAAGGTGTGGACATCAGAGTTTTTCCCAAAATACCTCAGAAGCCCAGTTGTGCTCCTCAAGATTCCTCCAGTGACCTCCAGCATCAAGTTATCTCCATTTCCAGTTCCAGCCCCACAAAATTCTGGTTATTAGAGTCATAGTCTTGAATAGGCTAGGCTTTATAAATATTACAGTTACCTTCAGCATTAGACTATTTCCATTCAAAGTAGCAGTAGGCTTTACCTGCAGCTACTACCTCCTACAAAATCGATCTTTAAGTCACTACCTGACTTTTCAGGAAGAACTCAATTTGTTTGGACCAGCAACCCTAGGGTTTAGTGCACAACACTTTTCTGTGATCACACCGGTACCGTGGGGGCCGCTGAAGCAGAGATGCATATGTAAGAGTCCACTGCCATTTGGTGTGCATAAGGGTAATAACTTATGAGTCATGTGAGGACTAAGCCCATGATACAAGAGTAATTGGTCATGTGATGATGTATCAAAATGTCTGAACCTGTTGTCCGAACATTGTAGTATGATAGGGGCAACTCATGACACTGTGGTGACTGCAAACATCCTTCGCACCCATGCATATCACATTCAACCTTTAGACCTCCTTATCTCTCCCATTTGCACACCACCAACAACCTCAGCCACCCCACATGCTGTACCCCATCACAATGGGAACCACTACCTCTCACAACTTACCGCCTCACAATAAACCTCATCCAGGTGATGTGCCCGCACCATCCAATGATTCATCACCTGACTCTTCCAATGTCATCCCCACACACTTCCACTTGCCCACGACTCTCCCGGAAGCCATGTAGTCCAGTGTACTTGTGATGGCAGACCCAAATTGTGCCATGGTTCTGAAGTAATCTGAAGCAATCAGCATTGGACATACAAAGAATTATTTGAGCCAGACATTGGCCAGGCATGCAGTGATTATACAGTATAAGTTATCATGGAGAGCAGCAGTTCACCAGCTTCACTTTAAATAAATGTACCAAGGATTGACACACAATTCAGTCGGATTCCTCAGGACTGTTCTCGACAGCTGGACTGAAATTGTCATGAGTTGCCCCTATCTACCTGTCACATGGCCTACACATTCCATCTGATTCCATATCATTCCACATCCTTCCATGCTATTCCATCGTATTCTATTCCACCATGGGTTTACTTCATCCACCACATGTGACGACATTACTCTGTGCCCATCCACGGGTCACACATCTATCCACGTGTCGTCTACTGTCAGCAGATCTTTACATATGCATCTATGACTCCCCGGGCCCCTTAGCATCATATATGCTTACCTTTAGGGCCCCACATCATCAGCACGATTACCGATACAGTAGTACAAGTAGACAGCGACTCAGACCTTGAGACCCTAGCTTATCCTCTTTGTCTCAAGGTACAGTCTCACTTATATATCTTCAATATCATCTAACCTTTGTCTCAAGTGACTTGCATTCACTGTCAATCACAAGGATTGACACCTCATTTACACCACTAGTCTATTGACACCACTATAAGGCCCATCTGGGAACAACTATGAATACACGTCGTAACAGAAATTCTTCTGAGCAGCACAGGCCAGCCGGAGCTGACCAGGTCAAAAAGGGGTAAGAACAATGCTACTGGCCAGACATAAGTTAGTCTTTGCTTTATATATGATACATACAGTATAGTACTGACTGACTATACATTTTGAATTCTACTAGGTCCAGAGTGGTGTAGGCCAGAGGGAAGACTTTGGGACAGGTGTAGTGTGGTACTTGCTGGCCAAGTGGAAACAGGCACAGCATGGTACTGGTTGGCCAGAAAGCAGAGGGAAAAACAGATTCAGTGTAGTGTGGGCTGGCCAGAGGGCAGCAACTCAAAAAGGCCCAGCATACCATGGGCTGGCCAAAGGGTAGTAGATGGAAACAGGCCAAGTACAGTACTAGCTGGCCAGAAAGTAGACAGGGAAACAGGTTCAGTGTGGCAATGACTGGCCAGGAGGTAGCTGGGGAAATATGTGAGAACAAATCCAGCATGGTACTAACTGGCCAGGGGGAAACAGGCACAGCACAGTACTCACTGGCCAGAAAGTAGATGGGGAAACTGTTACGATGTGTATTCAGAGTTGTTCCCAGATGGGCCTTATAGTGGTTTTGGTAGACTAGTGGTGTAGTGAGGTGTCGATCCTTGTGATCAAGAGTGAATACAGGTCACTTAAGACAAAGGTTGGATGATATTGTAAGAGGTAAAAGGTGACTGTACCTTGAAACAAAGAGGATAAGCTAAGGTCTCAAGGTATGCACTGCTGTCTACTTTATACTACTGTATCTGTAAGTGTGTATGACAATGGGGGGCCCTAATAGTAAGCATATATGACAGCAAGGGGCCCGGGGAGTCGTAGATGTGTATGTAATGATCCGCTGATAGTGGACAACATGTGGATAGATGTGTGGTGTGTGAAGGTCATGTTGATGAACACATGTGGTGCGTGAAGTAAACTCATGATAGGATAGAATGTGATGGAATGTTGTGGCAAGATGTGGAACAATATGGAATCAGATGGAATGTGTTGACTATGTGACAGGTAGATAGGGGCAACTCATGACATTACCCCCCCCCCCCCCCCTTTTTTTACACTGCTCATTCTGAGGAGCGGGTAGTCTTTATGTAAGTGGTAGGGTGTGCTGTATGGAAGTCTTCAATGTATTCCTGCAAGTGTTCTAGATCTTTGGCAGGTTGCCAAGTGTTTTCCAAGTCATAGAAACCTTTCCACTTGACGAGGTATTGGAATGAGTTCCAGTATAATCGAGAGTCTAGAATCTTTTCAACTTCACACTCTTCTTCGCCTTCAATGACAACAGGTGGTGGAGGAGGTTGAACACATCCTTCGAGGGTAGATTCAGTATGTGGGTGGAGTAACTGGATGTGGAAGATGGGGTGAATTTTCATCGCAACTAGTAAGTCTAATTCATGGTCAAGTTCCCCAACCTTGCTGAGGATGTGGTATGGTCCAAGCTGCTTTGCTGCAAGTTTCTTGCTCGGCGCTGTAGTTGTGATGTTCTTGGTGCTAAGCCAGACCTTGTCGCCCACTTTGTAATGTGGAGCATCACAGACATTCTTATTGTAGAAGTATTTCATCTGTTCTGAGAATAGGTTGAGTGCTGATTGGGTGTCTTTCCTGGCCTGAAGTAGTAGCTCGAGTCCCTTGTCCGATTCAGGGACTCTACTTGTTGGATTGAGTGAGACTTGGAACTCGGGGTCGTAGCCAAAGTTCATGAAGAAGAGACTTTTCCCGGTAGCTGAGTGAATTCTCGAGTTGAAAGTGAATTTGGCCATAGGTAGTAGGCCAGCCCAATTGTCTTGACGGTAATCACAGAAGATGTGAATAAATTGTTTGACTTCAGCATTCCAGCATTCTGAAAACCCATCTCCTAGGTGGTGATATGCTGTCATAGGGGTGGGTTTGATTCCAATTCCCTTGTAGATTTCATGAATGTATTACAATGTGAACTGTGGACCACGGTCTGTGAGCATGGTTTTGGGGACTCCATGTAGTTTGAAGACATTATTGATGTAAAGGTGTGCTGTTTGGGCTCTGACAGCCTTACAGGCCATGCTGAGGTGATCCCAAATATACAACAATCATGAAGATTGAGTGAGAACTGAGTGAGCTATGAGAGGCACATCGAAACACCTAATTATTCCAACATGCAGGATGTATTTGCGGGACCCTACATCAAATTTACAACACCACTATTTGACATTGAATGCAGAGAGTTAGTTAAAATGGACTTGTAACCAAGAGAATGCAACCTAGCTTCGTATGAGCCCATGTGGGCTGTTTGGAGCCCGGTAACATCATCTACTCTAGACCTCATATATAAACCCCAGTGGGATCAGGAATAATCGCTTTAATTTGAGCCCTGGGCCACACTTATCCATCAGGAATTGGCTGATATCCAGCCTTATCAGTGTTTTATCTGTGATTTGATGAGTTGCTGATATCTTGTGATTGGACTGTTCAAATTGTGATCAGTGGCTAGATTCAGACTCTCCTTGAAAAATACTCCCAGATGACCCCCCCTGGTAGTACCCATAGCACCCTGTTTTAAATGTGATGTCTGGTAGCACCACCGGGGAAGCCCATATCTGCTCACCCACCTGTCCAATCAAGATATGGGTTTCGGATTTGGACTCTTCCCAAAATTCTGGTTCCGGTGAGGTATGATATGGACCCATATAATCCCATTTCAAATTAGGCATATGGTGCCACTACCGGAATGCCCATATCTGCTCACCCACCAGCTCAATAAAGAAATGGGTTTCAGATTTGGACTCTCCTACAAATTCTGCTTCCAGTGAGGTATAACAAGATGGGGTATTTGCATATTTATTTTTCATCAGCCACTGGAATCACCTGTACCTGTTGCTATGGGCACCTCATCCAAATACAGATTCCAGAGTCAGATTCTATGGAAATTTCTGCTCCTGGTGATATAGGATACATTCTATTCGGAGGTGAATAACGAACTGTACCACCCCCAGGCATGGGAATGCCAAATAAGGATGTCCCAATGTAGGGGCTATACATATGCACTGCCAGCCCCGGACCCAATTGGAAACCAGCAGCAATCCTATTTTAGCAGCCACCCCACATCCATTTTGGGCCAGCCACCCAGGTCAGCCACCTATATGCAAACCAGCGGCCTAATGGGGCAGCTAATTGAGCTGCAGGCCAACTGCCTGCAAGCTGCCAGCCAAGCCCCAGCCAGCTGCTGGCAAGAATTAAGCATCCCAGCAAGTGCTGAGCATAATTAATTTGCACTCCAGCAGCAGCTGTAAATGATATGTCAGGGGCCCAGCAAGTTGCTGGCCCTGATTAACTATCAGGCCCAGCACTACTGGGCCGTAGTCCACTTCGCTTTTCTAGCTACTGCTGGGGATAATTAATTTGATCTACAGGCTTTACTGGCAAGAGAAGCAATGGCCTGGAGTCAGGGGCTATACCCCTCTGGCCATTGTCAGCATTTGTGAGATAGTCTCCATTTGGCTGTTGAAGTTCATGTTCAAGTGGAGCTGATATCCAGGTTTCCATTCTGCAAGTATCTCAAGAGGTTGGCGGTAAGTGTAGCATTCCCAGCTGTGCACAATGCCCTAACCCAGCCTTTTCCATAAGCCACCAGCATTCATGAAGTATGGAAAGAAGGGCTGCAGGCGTGAACAGTTACCTCCACCAATAAGGCATGTGGCCCTTGAAATCCTGCATTCAACATCTTCTCCTTGACTAACTGAGCATAGGGCAAACCCGCACACTAATACTAAGGCAGTGACATACTCTCCCATTTGGGATGGAAAGCAATGACTAGCATGCAAGGTGAGAGGCAAACAAAGGCAAACAGGGAGCACTAGTTGATTGGGAGAGCAAATAGCTTGAGTTTCAGCACAACACTCTCACAGGAATATGCTGATCCAGGTCTTAGCCATTACATGCCCTTTCACTGAGCTTGCCACCCAAATATGCTTCCCCAGTAACACAGCCATAATGGATCTGCACCGCTACAACCTCTTTGTGAGTAATACCAAAGCCTTTCACATGAGCTCTACTGGTCTGGCAGAACATCTTTTGGATGTGGGCAATAATGACACACAGCTCAGGTCTTCCAGTATATGTCACCGGTGTGGCAGATACAAGTCCCAATCAGAGCATGGCAATTAGATATCAGTGCATGTATGATATACAATGAAATGTATGATAATAACTATGGGGGGTCTCAATATGAAGCAGTATATGATGGTGAGAATATGGTGTAGAGAATCTGGGAGTAGATGTTGTACCCGATGCAGGGGTGTTGGATGGCGAGGGTATGTGCACTCTTGCTGAGATGGTTCAAAGACAGTGCATTGTCGGCTCCCGTTGGTGGTTTCTCGCTGTTGAGCCTGGGATGTCGGTATTGGCGAGAGCAGAACACCTGGCTTTGCCATAGCCAACTACTAGGCCTACTCTCGCATCCGGCTTCGCCCTTTCTGCACACCTTTCTCCCCCACTCTAAGGGTCTGTATGGGCACTCTTCCTATTTGACTTTATGGCTATGCCCATCACATTTTCAGTCTGCGGCCACGATCATTGATTTAGCGGGACTTTCTTCTGTTCCGGGAGAACGTGGGGCTACGCGCAATCCGCCAAGGCACAATCCAGGAGGCCATCCAGCTGCCAGAACGATTCTGAGATATGGCAGGGAGGTGAGAGGCGGGTGTGAACAGCAGTTGTTGCTACTCCACCAAACCTGTGACCTGTCAGTAGAGAAGCAAAAGCTGGGTAATGATGGCACTTACCAGGTCCTGAGGTATTTAAGTCCATCACTTGCAGTGAAGCTGGACGACATCCTCACTCAGGCTGCCCGGGTAGCCCTCAGAGCCGTTCTCGAGGCTGTATCTTTCCTCTTGTAATGGGGCCATGTCGGCCAGGACATGTCCAAAGATGTTCTTCAGCACAGCCAGGTTGTCAGCTCACAGATTCAGTTGTGACTCCACTATTGCTACGAGGTAATGTGTGTAATCCCGAAAGGGCTTCTTTGTGGTGCTGATAAGCAAGTTGGTGTCTTAGAACATTAGAGTGAGGTATTGACCGTTGTCGAGAGCGAACGTAAGTCTGAAGACAAAGTTAATATTGCAATTATAAGTAGAAAAGTGTAGACTATACCTGAAGACAAAGAGGATAAGCTGAGGATCCTCTGTCGACAGGTCTATGTACTTATACTAAAGAGTCGTGAGATAATATGTCCTAAAGAGTAAGGCTTTGCAATATGTGTAGTAAGGTGTCTGACGAAGCGGGGGCCCGGCGAGTCAGAGATGTGTATGTAAAAGTCTGAAGTTGTTCAGTGTTCGTAAGTGTAATAACTAATGAGTCACGTGGGGACCAAGCCACATGATACGAGAGTAATCAGGTCACGTGACGATGTATCTAAATGTCCACTGCTAGAATGTTCTTGATGTATGTAAATGTATCTGTATTGTATCTGTATGTATGAACATGTTGGGGCAACTCGTGACAACTATGAACTAATGTGATTCGCCTCTGAAGGAAATCCCTGCGCGTTCAATGAAGAATTATCACTGTATTAAACACAAGTGAGGATTGTAGGGGGTTGTTGCTGCAAGTATCACAATCAGTATTTTAAGTTGGAGGGGGGGACTTACCATGGCCTGGGAGGGTGGTTAGTGGTCTGAGGAGAGGAGGGAGGTGTTCACATGGGAGATGGAGACGGGACTTAGTGGTTCGGGTCAGAGAGCCGGAAACAATATACTTAGAGCCTATATTGCACTTGAAGCTTGAAGCGGCTTAGAATGACCAAACAAAGTTCCCCCTTGGCAAGAGTAGATCTAGCTTATATGAGAAATTACATCATAGTTAGTATTATCAGCGAAGATTGTGAATATTATATTGTATGAGCATCACAGTCCATATTATAAGCGAGGATCACCAATATTAGAACAGCCCACACTTGTATTATTATGACCTGTTAATCATAACATAATACAATCCAATATAGGGGGGCCTTATAATGCCGGAAGGAATTTTCCAACAAACTGAGATTGTGTGCCGCTACAGATGATTAATGTCATGTGACCAGCTGCCTCAATCCATTTCACTTGTTTGCTAAATAGCAAGACAACCACAACCACTGATTGTTTTATCTTCTACAGAGTGATACTAAAGAGTCTCAAAACCACAGAAATGAGCTATCAAAGCTATCAAAGCAAATTCACAGTTATTAGGCCCTGATTGCTCATTTCTTGTAACCCTCAGCATTACCATGTTCTGCTGTCCTAGAGCTGACCCTTAATAAAATTCCAAGGCTCCCATAATACTTTTATGCATCTAATAAACACTTCTTTCCGCAATATCGATTAGATTCACTCGTTTTGTGGTGCGGTAGGAGACACAGAACATCCTCGCTATTTCAGGCAGTTTGTTGCAAGCCCCTTCTCCAGGCCGAAGGTCGTCAAGCCATCGGCTCGCCGGCGCGGAAAAGTGGGCTTGCTCCGAACCTATTAGTATGTACAGTCATCTCCCTCCTAATCCATACATTTCTGTCCGACCCAAAAGCTATGGATTAGGAGGGAGTATGGACGGTGAGGGAGGTTACTGTACTAATACAACCTCAAGTTCAGGCCAATTTTGTGTGACCTCGGCCACTGACATGTTCAGATGTTCAGATCGGGAAGTGACATAGAACAAATTTTGAGTAGGTTCAAACTCAGGCCCAAAATAGCAATCCAATGGGCTTTTGGGTAGCTCGGGCGAGGCTCGGGCGAAAATCTGTCCCCAAAGATATTCAAGGCCCAGATTTTCGCGTGATAGTCACGCAAAATAGGTTCAGTTCAGAGGGGCTTGGGACATGTGACGAACTTAAGGTCGTATTAGTACAGTATGTAATAGGGTGGTGTGGGTCAATAGGGACCAATCTGTCTCAGCGCCACCTCTTACACATACATGATATAGGAAATATAGGATGACTACTAGTTGCCTTCCCGCAGGGTTTGAAGACGGTTTCAAATGCAGATTTGTCTTCAAACTCAACAAGCTGAGATGCCGCTTGTCAGGCACGCTAGATTCAAGCTCCGCAACGTTAAACACCCCTCGTCTAGATTTTAATCTGGAAGGGGGGGTCGACCCCCCCCTTCCAGATTAAATCCCCTCCTCAGAATTTCTGTTGATCGTTCGGAACTTGTGTCCTTCCCCTTTCGGCACTCAATGCTCACAAATTCTCACGCAACATCAGCTTTCTTGCCCTTGCTGTTACGAGGTAATGTGCGTAATCCTGAAAGGGCTTCTTCGTGGTGCTGATAAGCGAGGTTGGTGTCTTAGACATTTGAGAGAGATCGACCGTTGTCGAGAGCGAACATAAGTCTGAAGACAAAGTTA